>PVIW01001583.1:0-283223 GCA_004026585.1 Noctilio leporinus
TCTTTCTCAAGATTGTGGTGGCTATTCGTGGGCATTTTTGGCTCCATATAAATTTTTGAAGTATTTTTTCTATTTCTGTGAAGTCTGTCATTGGTATTTTAATTGGGATTGCATTGAATCTGTAGATTGCTTTGGGTAGTATGGACATTTTAATGATGTTAATTCTTCCCATCCATGAACATGATATATGCTTCCATTTCTTTGTATCTTCCTTGATTTCTTTCTTCATTGTTCTGTAGTTTTCTGAGTATAGGTCTTTTACCGCCTTAGTTAAGTTTATTCCTAGGTACTCAATTTTTTTTGTTGCTATGGTAAATGGGATTTGTTTTTTTGCTTCTATTTCTGTTGTTTCATTATTGGTATACAAAAAATGCTTTTGATTTCTGGATATTGACTTTATACCCAGCTATTTTGCTAAATTTGCTTATTAGGTTGAGTAAATTTTTGGTGGAGCCCATGGAAAATGAGGGTTTCTTGAACATGAGCACTGCAATATCATGACAGTTGATATGATAACTGAGAAGGCTACTAAGTGACTAATGGGCAGTTAACCTATACACTGTGGATATGCTGGACATAGGGGTGGTTCCCATCCTGGGCAGGATGGACAGAACAAGACCATATGAGGTTTCATCACACTATGTAGAACAGCATGCAACTTAAAACTTATAAATTACTTATTTCTGGAATTTTTTATTTAATATTTTTGGGTTGCAGTTTACCATAGGTAATTAAAACCATGAAAAGAGGTGAACTATAGCTTTATAGTAAGCCTTGAAATACATATTTTAAACATGGTTTTTCTGTACTAGATTTTTTTAGATGTCTCTATTTGTGGGCAAAGTAGGTTTATAGTTGTTCATATGGAACAATGTATAATACAAAAGTAAACTGATTTATGAAGTCAGAACTGTAAACCTATTTTTGTCTACTCCTGTACAGTATATCTGAAAATTAACTTGTTCATTTCATTTCTTCAAAATGATCTATTATGGTTTTCCTTAAGGCTTTGTTTTAACCAATTTGAAAGCAAAGTAAATGAGATAAAATGTTCATATTCATGGGATTTACTGATCCAACATGCAGGAGCAACAGGATTGAGAAAATAATGAAGTGGTTGCTGTGTGTTCAGTTATGACCATGGTGGGTGATGAGAAAACCTTAAGGCCTTTCTGGTGCTATACCAATTCTAGTATATGCTTGGTATAAACATATGTAAACATTTATTCCATGTCCAGAAGAAAGCATGTGTCCTGGAAAAAAACATGGAAGCGAAAGTAGCTTGGATAACTTTTGATTCTTTGGATTTTAGTTTCCAAGGAGGCTATGATTTTATGAGGACACAGCTATTACCAGATGGAATTCAAATTTGATACTTCCATCTGGCCACATTAAGTATCTTAATCCTGAACCAATAGGTAATGATGATGAATTCCAACTATCAAGGCACATTATGGTTTTTGCTAAATAATATGATTGAGGAAAATTATGTCTAGAACCCAAGGGATTCTTTGAAGATCCTATTATTGTGCCCATTTTCAGTGGTGAAGTTAATGCAGATCTATAGAAATCTCAAACAGGCAGGGACACAGTCCTATCAGACCTTCATGAATGAAGATTTTGTTCACTCAACAAGTAAAGAACTATTAATAGTTGGATTCTTATGAGAGAGAAAGAAACAGAGAGAGAGAAACATAGAATGAGTAGTGGTAGAAGGAAAACATGTATAAGGTGTTTATGGGGGCATTTGATATTTGCAAAAACTAGCACTGCAATAGCTAGAAATATCTGTCCATTATTGCTCATCAATCCATCTACACACACGGAGCTTTCCCGTTTTTTTTTTCCTTCAATAGTTCATACAAGGTGTTATGACACTATATTGGTATTTAAGTTACCAATAATATATCAGAGGATTATAACTGATAGAGACATAAGTAATATCAGCCAAAAATAGTGTTGTTTATAAAATTTATTTTATATATTTTTAAAAATCTACATTTGTATCATGAATAGATGCACTCTGTTGTGACTGTGTTGTGGCTGTTACATCTAACAATGCTGTGTTCTGTTAGATATAAACAGAAGTGTACTTGTGGAAATTAAGTAGTTAAAGTGGTGGAACAGACTAGACCAGATATTTTCTGTTGATGCTCAGCACCATCTCTATCCTTTTAAGATTTTCAATCAACCTCATGGATTGCTATGAATGTTACATTTTGAAGATACTTTGAAATAAATGTTTAACTAGTGAAAGGCAATGGCAAAGTATTTGAAAGGCAGGAAAGAAGAAGTCTTTATTCTCTGGTGATAACTTTGGGCAGAGACTTGGGCAAAAGGCAAATGACAAGCCAGTTTTCTTTCTGAGACACCCAATTTTCTGCTGCAGGAAACAGAGTTCATTTATGGTGACATCCTTTGTGTTCTTTATTCACGGATTTCCAGTAGGCCACAAGTGGCCTTAATGACCTTTGTGGCCTTTGTGCCTGAACCATTCCATTTATTCTCTAAGTCCTACATAGTTATTCTTGGTTGAAGAAATGACAGAAATATAAGTAGGCGTTTGAGGTACTAAAATGTTCTGTTTTTAAACCTGGGGCTGCCACATGTGTATGTTTACACTAAGAAAATTCATTGAAATGTACAATGTCTATTTTATAGATACCCATTATAATATGTATAACATATGTCTATTTTATAGGTAGGCATTATACTTCAAATAAATTTGAATAACACTTTCTTCTCAAAATGATGTGTGGAATAGCTTCTATTAGTCTGGTTGATTCCCAGCTGATAGGCAAATATAAATCAGTCATTGCAAGCTGTATTATTGTAACAAATCTCTTCAGCCAGTCTTTCCATATCAATTTAGCCATGTTTCACTTGGCTTTTGTGGAAATAAGTCATTTGAAGATGTGTATTTCCTCTTTCTTTAGTGCTCTTATGGAAGTATTCGCCACTTCTGATGTTTTCCCCTTATTCTAATATTAGCACTCATACGGTGATCAAGATTTTACTCTCTCCAGCATGAGCTTATGATAATGTTGAAGTCTTTATCCTGATTTTTTTCTGGTGGAAATAAATATACAATATATCTCATATACTACAAAGTAGTTTGTAACACCATTATTGAAAAGATGAGGACTATAGCAATATTCAAGGACGGTATATAAAATTAATATTCAAATATACAAAAATCAGACCTGTGCAAGGTCTAGGATGTTTTTCATGATTCAAGCTTCTAAGAAAGTAAGGTCTGCAACTCTATAAAGAGCTGAACCAAGACTCAAACTTTGTAGTGGATAGCTAACATATAAGTCTGAAGTTCTTAATCTTGCTTCTTCATTCTCTAACTTATTAAACAGTTGAGCTAGCCTGATTTCATCATTGATTGTGCAGCATGGCTGTGAAGTAGAACTATCAATCAGCTCCTCCTCACTAACCTCTCATGTTTGCTCCTCCTTGAAAATTTATGTTTATGAAGGTTTCCTTTCATTTATAAGCCTCTTTCATCTGGCCTGTACACATCATCTAGCTTATGAATGTTCTTCTCCATTTTTGTTCAGCTTGAAAGGGAGTTTTTGCAATAACATGGTCAGTAGAAGTGATCTAGTATATAACTTCAACTTATAAAAGAAAACTTGTTCTTAACCTTTTTAGAGGAGACCTCACATACCGTAAAGGTAATCAGTTTTAGAACTATTGCCTTTCTTGTATTTCTTAGTGAAATAACATGTGCAAATGAATAATAGTTAAGAATCACATACTTTCTTTACAGTTCTTTATTTTTTAAAAAAGTTAATTATTTTTTTCCACTTTAATAAAACCTTATGCACTCCCTATTTGGAGCCATTGTTGAAATATTTCCATCTCTCACCTTTTCCCATTTTTCAAATAAAAAAAGAGTTAGCAGTCAAAGCCAGACTGCTGAGGTTTGGAGTCTGCCCTTTCCCCTATTAATTGTGTGATTGTGAGCAATTTTCTCAGCCACACTGCTCATTTTCCTCATCTTTAAAAGGAATATAATTCTAGGACTTACCTATGCATTGAAGAAGGGTTGAGTGAAAAGATGGTAAGATATTAGAAAATGTATCCCACATAGTAAAAATTATATAAATTTTACCTTGTTGATATAAGAAATGCCTATATGCATAAAACCACATATACATACATATAAAAATACATAACAGATTAAGCAAACAATACATTGCTAGACTCAATGTTTCATTGACTGGCCTACACATCCATTTTGGCCAGCATTAAATGTTTTAAGAGTACTTGGCATGGAGTTGATGTTTAAGAAAAATTTAAAGATAGAATATATTTAAAGCCACCTATTAAATATAATCTAGATTGTCCCAAGTTTTCTTTTTCTAATTGAGAGCAATCACTGCTTTAGGCTTTACTTTCTCTTAATTTCTATGGCATTGCTACTAGACAATTACTCATGGGGATCAAAGACTTACTACTTCAAAAGAGTTCACTGGATAATCAACATCCAATGGAAAACAGCAAAGTTCTGTTGAAATGGATAGGCTATGGAGTCTGCTGGTGTCAGTTACCAGCTGAGCCTTCCTCTGTTTCTTGGCCTCAGAGTAGGCAATGCAAATGCATGCTTCAAGCAAATGACCTGTTCATTCGTATCACCTTGAGAACCAGGAGAGGTTGTTATAAACATAAATGTTAAACTCATTCATTTGAAGAGCCTACTATAATTCTGTTTTTAAGCTAGTTCTGATTTGTAATTTTTCTAAAAGGAGTATAAGTGCATGAAGATATTAATGTAGTATCCCAAACAAAACAGAAAGAAAGCAAAAGAAGGAAGAGTAGAAGATTGGAAATTCCTCCAGAATCTTTTTGTAAATTATATTTGAATATTATATGTATATTATGTATACCATGAATAATGTATGCATATATTGGTGAATGAATATAAGCATATAAGAAACCAGGAAGGATGAACTTTGCATGATATAATAGCGAAGACACCAAAGAAAGTTATAAATGCTCATCTGGGTAAGCCTCTAAAAAAGAAATAATTTAATGAAATAGATTTAGAATATAATATCATGTAAAATTAAGGACATATTTGATGCAGGTGAGAGATTATTGTCATTGAATCTACATTTACATTTTCCCTTGATATGCCTGGTTTCTGGACAAGTGAGTCACCTTAACCTCCATAACAGATGGTTCTCACTACTCATTTAAATTAAAATACAACATTTCATTCTTTGAAGTCAATTCAAAAGGACAAACGTACTCACTGATTTTTAAGCAAGGTGCATGCTTTTTCTGATTTTGTGGCTGACTAACTCAAATCTGTATTATACGGCCCACCCCAAGCATCCTCTATATCATTGATTTTAAAGATAAAAGCACTTGTTGGAGGAGGATCAATTCAGATTGTGTTAGGATGCATAGTCTACTTTCTAAGCCACTCTTATTTGTCATATTTAATTATTGCTACTTTTGTTATGAAAGCCAGATAAAATGTAGTTTTTCACATTTTGTTCTTATTGGTGTTAGTGTTCTGTATGGAAGTCAAAGTAGGCTATTAGGATATTTTGAATGAATTACTGAAGGAGACTGATTTAAATACAATGGAATAATCATCTCTTACGAATGACATAGCTGCCACACCCCTTAGAGGTGGAAAGCCTGCATAAGATGCTTATTTTCCTTTAAAAACTTCATGATATCACACACACACACACACACACACACACACACACATTTCTAAAACACTTTGTCTTCCAAGTACTGGCATATGTAAAAGGATATAAAGAGTAGTGGGGGGAAAAGACCTTGATCATTAATATGACACCATTTTATTCAAAACACAGACTGGTAAGAAGAGTCCATATTGACTAGTAATCTCTGGCTTTGGATGTTGGTTGGACAAAGTTAAAGATAGTTTTGAGAAATTCAATTGGCCATAAACTTGGAAGGGTGACCTTCATGACAACCTTGTCTTAAACATGGTGGAAAGGCCAAACTAGAAAGCTAAGTATGGGTATCCTTTGGGACTGACTCAAGACAAAGAACAAGGTGGAGAATGGGAAATGAATAGTGCATGGTGTTTAAAGATGAAAGTCACTCTTTTTGGATGATGACTAGACAAAATAGTCAATATAGAACTTGATAAATAGCATTAAAATAAATGATCTCTTTCAAAGCTAGTGAAGCATATCTATTTCATCTATTAATTTACTCATCATTTACTAATTTTGATAATATATACCATACCTTTCTGTGCACAGATCCTGAAAATACAGAGAGGAATCAAAGCACATATGACTTTACAGGAAAAAAAAAAAACATTAGAAATATAAAAATAAGTAATTATCAATTATAAGTAACAGGAAAAAAATAACTGTGTAATCTGAGAAGCTATAATAGAGGTTGGGAATGTATATTAAGGTATCAGGGAGAGTTTCCTTGAAGAAGTGTCATTGAAACTGAGATCTGAAGATGGAAATTATCCAGGCAGCAAGTAGGGAGATGGGTCTTCTGGTAAAGAATGTATTACAGGTTCAAATGCCCCTGATTCAGGAGAAAGCTTGCAAAGTTGTCAGAAACAGGAAAATGAAGCAAAGCTTCAGCTTTGAGAAGAAGAGAGAGTAATACAAGGTGAGGATGTTGCGGTAGGTGAGTCCTGAGGTGCTTTGTAGATCAAGGTAAAACGTTACATTCATCTTCTGTGCAAGTAAAAAACATTTTGATGTTTTGAAAGAAAAGGTATGTCTCCAACAATAATAAAATTAAAAAAAAATTTAAATAGAAAAGAAAAAAGAACCAACCAAAAAGAAAGAAAGAAAGAAAGAAAGAAAGGAAAGGTATGTCTGTTTCATTAATGTCCTTCTGGTTTCTGTAAGGAAATGGATGGAAAAGATATTTAAAGGTCAAGAGTAGAACTCAATAGCATTTATCTAAACTAGCGGTAAGGATGATGGCAATGCCAGCAGAAGATGTGGACAAGTAGACAGATTCTGTGATATGTCAGTATGCCAAAAGCACTAGGGAAGCTCTCAGACCTACAGGGCCAGGAGTGACATGGGCCTGCTAAGCAGGCTGTGCAGCAGCAGCTATGGTGACTAGTAAGAAGACATGTATAATTAATTGTACATCCTGCTGAGATCTAAGAAAGAATGGAAATTATTGCTAACCCCTACATGTGCCAAAAGAACATCTGGGATCTGTCTAGGCTTTAAATTTATGAGTTCTAACTACAGCAAAGAGTTGAAATCATACAGTTATTAATCTAGTTAAGTCATTGAATCACTGGGAAATTTAGAATTCTCTCAGCTAATCTGGGAACCTATTCACATTTATCAAGTTGTTTCTTTGGGGGAAAAATCATTGTACATTAAAAGAAAAAAAAAAAATAGAACCCATGTAAAGTAGAAAGGTATCAAGGAGAATCCACTCCATAGTTCAATAACCAGAAGTTCCAAACAGAGCTGTATCAAAGATAAGAAAGAATGATGTTAAAGTTTATAAAAAATAATTTCCATTTAAAAAACTTAAAGATAATATATAAGATATACTATTGTTTTTAAAACACAGAAACCAGAAATTCTTGTACAACTAGGATTAGAAAAGCTCTGAAGTTTCTTTTTATTTTCCTTTAATCTCTTAGGTCTAATTTTCAATATTTGGAAGTTGAAATATATTGTCAATCTTGATATTCTCAGAGCCATTTTAATGGAAAGATCAACAAATGAAAATTAAAAACTACAGTTTGGTATGATTAGAACTTCAATGAAAATTTAATTAATCATTCCTGGTATAGAATGTACATAGTCAGTAATGTAAAGAAAAGCATGTCTCTTACAAAGCAGTGGGGAAAAGTGAAGGCTATCTCAAAGTTGAAGTCAAAAAGGAAAGAGAACTGGCTTGGGGGAGGGGCAAGTAGGGACAGAAAGAAATGCAGAAAAACAAGGGTCTGTCTGATTTGGTCATTTGCAGCCTGAGCAGAGTTAAGGGAGGAGTGAGGTCATGGGGAGCAAAAGGCCTCAGGAGAACATCAGGAAACTCTTGGAATTACCCTGGCTCCAAGGAAACTTGAACTCTAGTGGGAGAGCAGGTATCTTTAAGGTAGTCCAAGGACCTTTAGGAAATAGGAGGAATTCAATATCAGAAAATATGTTGTGATAGTTGTAATGAGATCTCTGTGTTTGGTGGATTCATGCACTCTAAGGAATACAGTACCTGTCCTGTCATTTGAAACATGTTGAATTAGGGAAATCTACTTGAATACTCTGTGAGGAATCACTCTGGTGAACATCACATCATTTATATTATGGTTAGAAATGTTCAAATTCTGTTTTGTCACTCTGTAGCCCACTAAACAGAGATAACTGAAGTTAGTCAGTCAGAGATATTATGATGTGTGTTTGTATGGACCTGTGTTTTATTTAAGATCTGATGACTCCTTATTTCTTTCCTTTATATAAACCTAGCCAGCTGTGAACTCAGGATCCCTCAGATAACTGGACCATCCAATTAGGGCAGCTGTACTGTATAGCCTGCATAAAGCACTTGGGTAATTGGTGTTTCGTTGGACCATGTAAGGGAATGGAGTGGAAATAGGAAATAGATGCCCTTGGTTGCTTCTCCTAGTTGCCTTGTCATTTGCACAGCTCTCTGTGGGGCAGGCTGTTAGGTTGTGTTAGCTGTCATACTGAATCAGGGAATGTTTGTCGCTCACCATAGTGAAACATTTCCTCTTCAGAGAGATGCATATTTGTGCAGTTTGCATTAACAAAAAGAACCACTGTTTGCAAATAGCTTCATATTTTTTTGATGTAGGGACAGAAACTCAACAAAGGACCTAAGCAGCACTCAATTTTTCTTCACAAATGGAAGCTACCTTGTTTTATTTTGATAAATGATGCTAATGAAGCTTGGGGAGTTTTACAGGTGTGTAATTCTTCATTTTGCTACACTTTTGTTTCCCATTATTTTCTGTTAAGGCATCTACGTGTTCTTAAACAGAGCCAACTTCCCCACAGCATTGTTTTTTGCACAATATATTTAACAAATGAATAAACAAAGATGAATTTACTCCAAATTTTCATAAGTCCCATAGTGCTTTTCACCCTCAATTTTTCTGTTGCAGAGAGGTCAGCGAAGCAGGGGGCATGGTCCTTTCCCTCAGTTGCCCCAGCTAACAAATGGGGACTTCTTCCTTTTATATACATTTTGATGGGGCAAATTATCTTTCTGACTTACCAGAAGACAAGAAGGATTTGAAAAAAATATCAGATAAGCATAGCCTACCAGTGCAATTTAGTCAGGAATGATGTGATTTTTTTGAAACTGCAGTTTGCTAGTTTGTGACAGAAACATTTCAGAAGATCCTACTAATAAATCAATCTATGAGGGTGGAACACATAGTATTGCCAACGTAGTCTTGGCTTTGAAAGTTAGTTGCTTTATGGACACTCACAACTTTCCCCAAATCTTTTCCTTTTCACTTTGAAGAGATGGAGAACTTCTATCACAAAAGGCAGCTTAAACAAGGACTCTATCCTTAGGGATTGTTCTAAAAAGTAAATAAGAATGTGGGCTGGTAGTAAAATAGGGGCCCCACCTCTGCTTTAGTTTGAGTATCATCAACCCTGAGAATAAGTGTGCCTGTTAAGGACTCTTGTTGGCTACGTGGGCTTGAATTTATAAACAGATTCCAGTAGTCATTTCTAAACAGGAGCCTTTTCCAGTCTATGCACTTCAGGAAAACCTTGCACTCAGCTGCAAGTCTCCTGCACTGTGCTCCTACCACCTGAGCTGACCCTTATAAAAGAAGGTCCTGGAATTGTATTTCAGCCAACAGGACTGAGAGCTTCCCCATTTAATTGGAGCCGCACAGCTATATCCTCATTTGTATCTTCACTGACCAATCAGAGAGGCTCCATTCCAATCAGTCAGGATAGTTACTGCTTTTGGGACCAATCAAACTACAAGAATTTGGAGTCCTCATTTGCATAAGCATAGACCAATCAGGAAGCAGCAGTGGAAACTCTTCTCAATATGAGGCAGTTCTACCGCTATATAGGTGGGGTGCACTTTCCCTTTCTACTAAAGAAGGTATTTCCTGTGTTCCCCTGGCTGGAGCTGAAATACCAAAGATGTCCTGGTGGTCCAAAGCATAGAAGAGTGTAACACTATTGATCTATTCCACAGTTGGGCTGTATCATAACTGAGTTTTTGCAATGAATAATGTCTTCCCTTTTACTGCACCCTAAATTGGGGATTTTTGTTAGCATTGAAAAGGTACCAACTACCATCAGTTGATAATCTCTTGGTCATATCAAGGATTTTCACCACAAATATTGATGAGTTATGGCCACACATAAGGGCCACTTAAATATATATCTTTATGCTGTATATGTGGAATTATAGAAGTATTGCCTACTGATTTTTTAAATTCAAATAGTTAAAATATTCCAAAAGAGTGAAAATCACCCATATTTTCTTTCTTGTTCTCACCAAAAGAAATCATTTTAAATATATCTTTTAAAAATTGTTTTAGGGCATATATAAACATTCTAGTTAAAATGATACCATTGTGGCCAAATGTTAAGCTATATTTGAAGTAATAATGTACTGAGACTTTTCTTGACCTTCTAATAGATGTATTATTCTGTCAATTTTTTTTTCATTCAGAATAGAAATAATGTGACTCTGTCAACCAATATGCAGGCTATGTTGGTGGCTGAACACTATTGACTCTTCAACTACATTCTAGCTTAGATTATATGCAATCTCAGTGGTGAGACTGGAAAAGTGTAGTGATAGAATACTGTCTCTATTATACTATCTAAATCATTGCTTATTTGGTATATATGCACAAAGTTAGAGGCAGTTTGAAATACGAAGCTTCTTATTGGATCCTTTAGCATTTCACTAAATCACAGAATAAGAAGGAACTGTAGCAATCATATAATTCATCCTTGTATGAGTGTCCAGACACACAGCAGTCAGGAGACTTATCTGAAATTATTAGTGGCAGATCTAGATCAAAACACTTATTTCCAGTTTATGTTCAATTACACATTATTTTCTGGGATGAATCAATACTTTCAAACCTAAGATTCCAAATTATAGCTTGCCCATATTACTTTTTAAAATTTGCATTTCCCCTTTTATCCATCCTAAAGGAAACCATAAATTTAGCCTGCTTCCACAGCAGCTTTCACAACTATATGAAATATCAAGTTCCTCCCACAGTAGACCTTTGTATGCCGATGGTAAAGCTTTTCTACAAATCTAATGAAAATGTGTTTCTTCTGTGCTGATTCCCTTGTTGGCATACCAGTATTGGCTTAACCTAATCCTGCACTTGTCACTTATGTTTATTAATCTAAAAAGCCCCCTTTGTGCCATTGTCAGAATGATATACAAGTTTAGCCCACAGTTTATATAAAATTCATTTCTTCACAAATTAAAAGGATTTAACTGGCTTCAAAAGCTTTATCATCAACTATTTGCCAGGCCCAAACTATGTTTTATAGAAAATATAATTCTATTTGGTATCAGTTTACTTAAGGTCTTCATGTGTTTCTGGTCCCAGACCTTGGGTGAGGTGTTTTTCTTTATAATATCAGTCTTCAGTGCTTATGTAGTGATGCATGCAATCTGTCTCTGCAGAGGTCACAAGAAAGAAAACCTTCCAAGACCCCAAGAAAAGTTCCAGAATAGTTTGAGAGGGTTTAAAATTATTAAAGCTTTCTTCTCCAACAGTGGGACATTGGCTGACATTAATGGGCTGAGGTCATTTTGAATCGCAACTACAAAGAATGAACTTGGTAAACTGTTGTTCTATTAGGTACTATCTTGCATTTTGTTTCTCAGAATGTTAAAAGATTTATTCTAAGGAGCCTGAGAGGTAAGACATCTATATTTTATTATGGTAAGTCAGAGACATTTTTTTTTTCAGGCCTGGCTATATTTTTATACTATGTGCTAACAAATGACCCAGGTCTAAAGAGTAATGAGGGATGGGAGATTTGCAAATCCCCGTTTATCTTATCTCTGGCTTTTAAGTGTGAGTGTTGTATCCCCATATAATATCACAGCTGACATGCTGGAAGAAACTGTAGACACCAAACTATTTACAGGCCATTATCCTAAATGGAGATGAACTTGACAACAGTTGTTTTTGTTCTTGTCCTTCTCTATTTTAATATCTCCACTTTGCATCCTGATTCTCTGTAACTTCTTGTGACATCCTAAATTTTGGCAGTTAGTTTGAATTTACTCTTTTGATTAACATAAAGGGCTTACCATTCAGCTTTCCTTTCTTCATATACTTCTGATTTTAAACTTAAAAATTCATATGAGAAATTCCCCTTCTCAGTCCTAATTTCAGACGACACAATTGGTTTGTTTAGTCCCTCCCTGAGAAGGGATTTGACTGGTCTCAACTTTCCTCAGGAACTTCTCTGTCTCCTTTCTCTTGGCTTCAGCAACACCAGTCACTCCCGACTAATTCAAAATGCTCATAATCATGCCTAGAATGATCTGGAGGTTCGCAAACCTAAACTATTGAGTAAATATCCTTTTGGTTACTTTTTTCCAAGTTTGTTATCCATTCACTACTACATGCCACACTGGGACTTAAAACGTTTGTACATTTATACAAAGATTATTATCTTTAAAAAAAGATTTTATTTATTATTATTTTTTACTTTTTTTAGAGAGATGGGAAGGGAAAGAAGCAGAGAGGAAGAGAGATTCCAATGTATGGTTGCCTTTCACCTGCCTCCAGCTATGGACCTTGCTGGGGACCTGGCTTGCAACCTGGTTATGTGCCCTGACTGGGGAATTGAACCAGTGACCTTTGGGTTTGAGGCCGGTGCCTTATCCACTGTGCCACCAGCCAGGGCTATTACCATTTTTGAACCAAGTTTACGAATCCAAATTTATAACTACTATTTCCTGGAAAGTATATTTATTTTAATATAAAGCAGTATCAATGGAAAAGGTTAACTTTGATACATGGGGATTCATAAATGTATGAAAGAATTTAGAGATGTTGGAGAAGTGCTCAGAGAAGTGAGGCTGGGTGAAAGGAGAATCTCAGGAGACCATGTGTACATAAAATGAATGCAGAACAGGAAACACAGAGCAGGAAAATGGACCCTAGGCAGGGAAAGCACCCATCCTGTCACTGTTCTTTCCAGGAGTTTAATTTCTTCATAGCCATGTAAAGAACAAGGGATGACAAGTCCAGGAAAATGGTCATTTTATTCACATTGTCCTTTTGTCTTTTTTATTCCTATCCTTTTCTTTTCTTCTTCAAATAGATGATAGGTTTGTTTTCACTAATTTTCTCCAAAATCTGTTTGAAATAAGCATGAAAATCTAAGCATGTAAAAGTGGAAAGGTGTAGGAACTTATACTTAATGATTGGGAAAGAAACCAGAAAACAAAATGTAGGTGGAAAGATGGAAACCAGCTTACACATCTATTCAACAACTATTTTATCAAGGTTCTATCTGCAGTAGACTTTATAGAGTGCCCTGAGCAGTAGACTTTATAGAATACCTGAGCACCCCAAAGTAAATAACATATTGTGCTTGCCTTAAGGAATATATAGTCTAAAAGAAGGAAGACTTGGATAATCAAGGTCTATAATGTACATACACATTGATTACAGTGATGGAAAGGAAGAGAGTTGAAATTTTCTTAAGTAGGTTAGGGAAAGAAAGTCTTATTAGAGGTCTCATGGTAGATATTATATGGGAATTTCCAGCTTGCTTAAGTTTATTAATTCACATTATTACTCAGTTTCTGATGTACCAATGAGGTCCTTTATAACTTGATCCCTGACAATACTTCTCTTTTTACTCTGCACACCTTTCCAGAGATCCAAAATACTCAAGATTTTATGAATTGTCCATAACTTAGTTCCTTTTGCAGGTGGTTCTGCAAAAAAGAAATTCTTATGCTATTCTTATTAAAGGATGATGATACCCTGACTGGTGGCTCAGTGGATGGGTGCTGGGCTACAAACCCAAAGGTTGCTGGTTTGATTTCCAGCCAAGGCACATAACCAGGTTGCAAGCCAGGTCCCCAGCCAGGTCCATAGCTAGAGACAGGTGAAAGGCAAGCACATATTGATGTTTCTCTCCTTCTCTGCCTCTCTCCCTTCCCCTCTCTCTGGAAATAATGAATAAAATCTTTGAAAAGAGAAAATAAAAAGAAAACGAAAGGTGATGATGATGACAAGAGGACACTTTTGGAGGTACTGGCTATGTTTTTATAGCATAGAGTATATTGATGGTTTCATGAAGGTATACTTATTACCAAGTTCATCAAATTAGATACATTAAATATATACAGCCTTTTGTATGTTAAACATGCCTTGGTAAAGTGGCTTTAAAAAGGTAAAAGGGCAGGAATTCTCACTCCCCATGATTATGGCCCAGGACTTCTGCAGAGAAACACTTTGGTAGATAGCAGCAGGCCCCACTGGATGGCAGACACCATTCATTGCACCTAGCAGTTACCCTCAGCTCCTCCTTACACTTAGCAGCAGCAGGCCTACATAGTTTGTATTGGAACTATGCCCAACCTGGAAAAGAAACCAGAATTGGTCTCAGTCAATCAGTATTTTTTTTTTTTTTAGCAAGTAGTCCAATGCATCTACATGATCCAGTTCTTATCCATGTGTTATAAAAAGAACTCTACTTGGAATTATGCAAAACAAAACAAAACTCTTTTTTAATAATGCAAAAAGAAGTCCCTTTTTGTCTGAGTCTCTGCTGCCTTGTAGTGCAAGGTATTCTGTCAGCCATTCTGTAACAGTGAGAAGCAATATTTTCAACACACTGAATTAGGCAGAGCACAAAATAGTAATAAAGTGGAAGATCACATTGAGCTACTATTATGCCAATTCTACAATGATTGACTTCTAAACTTTTTACAATAGCAGATAATCCAGTGCCTTAATTTTCACAGCCACTGTGAGCCAAGTAGAAGAGGGCCCCAGAAAAACATAGAATTTGTTTATATAAAATTGTGTATTTATTCTTACATGTTTAAACTTCAGTCACCTTCAAAGTACTCCCCATTTGATACACTACACCTACCAAGACATTTTTTACACTTTTCAAAACAGCTTTTGAACTCATTATTTTGGATGCCTTTTAGTGCTTCTGACATTTTTTGTTCGTTTGTTTCATCTCTTCCACATTAGCAAAAAATTTCCCTTTGAGGACTTTTCCCATCCAGTTTCTTAGGTGAGATAGGGTGAATAGGGAAGGTGAGGCAGAAGGGTCACACCATTTTTGGTCAAAACCTGCTGACCACCAAGCACAGTGTGGGCAGGTGCACTCATAAATCAACCGTCACAAAATGGTCAAACTCATTGAAAGAATATTAAAAAAAAAATTCACTGAATCAGAATGCAGCCTCTCACAACACCAGCTGTTACACTGATACAGGTGGGTTCCTAGAATTCTCACCTCGTGGGAAAGCCTGTGCTATAAGGGGTGCTCCCTCCAGAAAATAATTCTCGTTGTTTTTTTTTTTTAGGGTGGGGTGTCCACCCTCAATTTCATTACTTTTAGTCAAAGTGTTACTAACTAATACGTAGTAGCACCTTGAAGTGGCTTCATAGCCAGTCAGCAACCTAGGCAACACATGTTTTCAGCAGATGTTTCAGGAAGCAAAGCTGGCAGAGAAGTCTACCCCATAGTCTCTGAAGAACCAAAAAATAGTTTATTGGCTGTTATTGAGATGTGCTTTTCTCTTACAATTGTTGAAACCTAGAGAAGCAAAGGATCTAAATTGAATGGGTAAATTTTTTAATTAGATATTTATAAAATAAGACTAAATGAAGAAAGTGACATGCTAATGATGTAGTGAAATGTCTGCCATATATTAATAACTACCCCTCAAAAGTCTGTTGAATCTAACACCAAAGTTTGTGTTTCTTGAAGATACCTCTAATAAATGGATCTATCAAGAAAAAAAGAACTAATAACTGTCCCCACATATTAGTAATACAATAATTTCTTCTTGGTCAATTAATTGATTTCTGTTCCAGGAATAGAATTGGAGACATGTATTTGAATGAACAGTAAGCTAATTGGAAAATGTCTGTAACTGAGGGAGGTACAGAAGTGGTCCTGGGAAGGGAGGACCTTAAGAACTGAAAGCACCCGGCCACCTGTATGACCACCAGTCCTACAAGTGACACCAACATGGAGAAATAATAAGGAGCTAACACAGGTGACTATGCTATTCACTTATCTTTTATTCATGTAGATTCACTCAGCTTTTATTAATGCAAATTCAATCCAAATCCATACTAACCTAATAGCAATAATAATCACTCAGAAACAATTAGTAATAACATCACACAAGAGAATTGGAGGATAATGAACCCAAGTCCCAGAGTCTTAGTCTAGGGTCTGGGGAATAGCATGGTAGGCAGGGGGGCCATCAGGATCTTACAAGGCAGAATCTCCAGTGCCAGGTCGGCAGTGGGCAGACAATGTCCTTGGTCCATCAGGGCCTTCTGCAGCACAGCTGTCAGGAGGTCAGCCTGGCATGGAGCAGCACCTTGGTGTGTGGAGCTCAGCTGTCTCTGCAGTGGTCTGTGGTCCCTACTTCTTACACCCTTGAGAGTCATGGACTCCACCCTCTGAGTCTCTTCATAAATGTCTCAACACCCTGCATGATGGATAAGTCATCACGCAAAAGTGCACCTCAAGAAGCACCTTACATTAACTCTAAAATATTTGCAAATTAACTCAAAGCAATTCCCCTCTGGGATTGAAGGAGAGCAGTGTGACAAGCCAAGGGAGGAGATATTTTGGTGAATGGAAGTGTCCCAGCCATAACTCATACGCTCAGGTCTGATTCTATTTGGTCCCATAGCCTAGTTTTTGAAAATGACCTAGGCTAGAATTTCAGAGAGTAAAGGGCAGGGTGTAGAACATTCTGTTAAAGGTCATTTTAGCTAACCTATTTCCTTATAAAATATTGTTATATTCCTGTAGTACACCCTGGTAAAACTAGGCTTTTAAAATGGCAATTGTGCATTTAAAAATCACCTCTGTGTCTCAGTTTGCCTGGTAGTGCAACTCATAGGAGGAGTAAAAAATTGTTTGCTTAAGTCTGGCCAACTCAGTGTGCATAATGTTTAAAATTTGATCCTTAATTTTCCATTCTCTTATGAAAAAAGAAAAAGAAGGAACATTACTTATTTTCTCAATATACTTCTCAGAGTGGGAGGGCAACTGGAAATATTTCGACTCAGTCTCTTTGACCTCTGCTATTTTCTTACTTGTGTTTCTCCTCCAGGGAGAGGATATAATATCTTTTTATCTGGAATATTTCTCTATCAATTTTTCTTTTAAGAATTCATTCAAAAGAGGTGAATATATAGAGTATGGTACATTACTGTAATGGTATATATGTGTTGTCATGTATTTGTCAAAGCTCATAGACTGTAAAATGCAAGGAGTGAACCCTAATGTAAACCATGGATTATAATTAACAATAATGCATTAATATTGACTCCAACAGCAGAAAAATGTACAACACTAATACAAAATGTTAAAAATGGGAGAAATAGAAGCTGAAATGTATGGAAACTGTATGTTTCACTTGTTTTTTTTTTTTCCTATAAGCCTGGAAATGCTCAAAAATATTAATCTAAAAAAAGTTATATGTACATTTTGATGACCAGCCTTTCAACTTTTAGACATTAAAAAGAAATGAAAGTATATCCATGCAAAGTCTTGGATACATGAATGTTCATAGCAATTTTATTTATAATAGCTCATACCATTACAACACCCATATGGGTATTACAGATGAGTGGATAAACAAATGATAGCAAAGTATGTACAATGGAATACTATTCAGCAATGAAAAAGAATTATCAGATGAACCTCAGAAGAAGAATAATGTGAAGTAAAATATATCAGATGAAATAGAGGGTTTATGAAGGCAATCAGGAATCTTTTGGTGATAGTGATATGTTCATGAGCTTGATAGTTGTGTTATGGGTTTTATGTGTGTTGAAATTTATCAAATTTTCTGCTTAAATATGGGAAGCTAATTGTATATCAAATGTACCTCAATGAAGATATAAAAAAATTCAAAGAACACTATACTTTCCTCTGCCTTTTCTCCTTACACAGTTATTCTACCTGATATTTTCTACCCTCAAGACCATATACCACTTCTTAGATATTATGTTGCAAAAAATACCATTTGTCAAAGTTTTCCCAATTCTGGCTTTATAAATTATGGTGTTGTATATCACAGAGTGAAAAAATCATGTTTTTTTCAGCACTTGGGAGCTGGGTGTAAGACTTCTTTCACTCCCCTTTGAATGTCCTCACTGTACATTGCTCCACCCTTTGCTTTCTCTGTGAGGTGGGAGAAAGATATGCCTGAAGTCTGCTGCCCCACTCAGATCTTTAACCCTTCACATTGCTACTAAATTCAGATTTCTGTGGAGAAAAGGAATGTACCACTCAAGGGCAAGTTCAAAAGGAAGGTACATTTTAAAAAATAAGGAGCTTTTTTACATAGCATCATTTCTCAGTGTAATTCTATATTGCATATCACTTAAATGTCAGTAGTCCTCTCTGATCCTTTAAAGGTCAAATAACATAAAATATCTAAGTTATTCATCACAATAATTCTAATTACCTTATTTAAAAAAAAAAAAAAGACAGCATAAGTCCAGTCTCTTTCTATAGACTGAGGAGAAAATTTTCATCTTTTTTCTTTATTATTTCTCCTTACTATTTTTCTTTTGAAACAATCTGTTTCTTTCAACATAACCACTGAGAAATAATTTGCAGAATCTAACATACTGTGAAATTTTATGCTGGTTAATAATGGTACAGTTTCAGGTAGGAGCCATCCCCAGAGGAAGGCCACTTGAATATAAAGAATAGCCTGCCAGTCATTGCCATGTTAATGTCCTTTGAAAGTTCTAATGTCTTTATCTGCAAAATGAAGGAAATAATAGAATATGTCATGAAACTATGGCAGTTTCTATAAGGATTAAGTGAGAGATGTTGAGCAAACTTTCAGACACACCAAGGGCATAAACATATATTTAGATTATGTGATTATTAGGGGCATTTAATATTTTGCTACTCATGTTTGAAATATGTAACAAAATACTTCCTATGATAATGCACTGATTAAAGGCATTCATCTCAGTTCTACACATGCTAAGCAGTAAATAACAACCGTCATCATTTCCTGAGTTCAGATGAAATGTTAGTGACTACTAAACAGTGCATCATAAACAGAATTTATTAGGATCATACACACTCTTTTATGCAAGGTCCAGTTTGTACAATTGTGGCCTAGCATTAACCACACTGTAAAAATTGTGTTACCTTCTAGGAAATCTGCCCACTTATTAAAGTCTTGCTGCATAATCATTCAATTATTTATTTAACAAATATATTGAGGACTTACTGTATGCCAAGCACCATTCTAAAAGCTGAAATACAGCATCAGCAAGATGTACACAATTCTGCTCTCATGAAATTCATAGTCCAGCAAGGTAGGGAGACAGTGACAATACTTAATTATTTTTTGAAGACCATTGAAGAAATTAGGACTCATAAGAGGATAAACAATAAGGGGCCCTAACCTGGTCTGTGAGGGTGATTGGTTAGGAAAAATTTGCCCCACACAATGTGCCTTCAAAACCTAATTAAAACATGTTTAAGGTAATACTTCTTGAATTTGGCACTTATTAGCTTTGTGATTTTTGGCTAAGGTATTTAAATATTCTAGAATTCAATTTCTTTGTTTATGAAACAGAGATAATACTTATTTGAAAGGAACAACTTAATGATAGAAAAATGTATGTAAATTACTAGCCAACACTAATTACTGAGTGTCTACTTACTGTGAAACTGTATCTGTCACCAACTCTTGAAATCAGAGGCATTTACATTTTAAACTATTTAAAGTTATTGTAATTTATCTAAATTTTATAAAAATAAATATTTATTAGATTGTTGTAATTTATACTTCTAGAATGACTAGAATAGAAGTGTAACATTTATGTATATATGTGTGCTGTGCATTCACATGGCCTCTGCTTTCCTCAGTGTAGAAGAGAATTCTATAATGGAATTTTATACAACTTAGACAATTATAAATGAATTATTGAACAGCAATAAGGACAAATTGGTTGAACTGTTGAACATGAAGGCCTGGTTAATCCTGATATATACATTCCCTGAGCATTTTTCAAATGTCATCTGAATATACAAATATGGAGCTAACGGCATCCTAATGTGCACAGGTGATGCATTCCAAAGCAGTTCTGAGTACATCTGGGAGGTGCGATCAGATCTTCTCTTCACTTAAGGAATACCACTAAAGATATACCTTTACACTATGTCCAATAATTCTCTGTAGATAAGAGAGAGCTCGACAAATTGTTTTGTTGTTGTTTTTGTTTTAATAATCATCCCTCTATAGGATTCCCAATTTATAGGAAAAATAGGAAAATTATTTCCTTGGAATGAGCCATTATGACTAAAACTATGCTTAAGACTACACTTTAGATTATAAAAACTTATTACAAACCTTTCTAATAATAAATAAATACTTGTTTTGTGCAGTCCACTAGAATAGGATTTACTAAAATACAGTTGATAGTGGTGTGGGATTGAGAAATCATTTTTTCTAGGTGAATAAAATGATTTCATCTTTGAACATAATGTACGGGGTTAAGAGAAATTACATATGGTTATAACTGCCAGTGAGCAGAGCAGATATTCCAATATTTTGTCCCTGTGATTTGAAAAATATACTTATGGTCATTAATTATGACCTATTTTCCATGGATTGTAAAATATGCCTATTTATTTATTTATGGCTCTGTGAACACTTTTAAATTTTGTTGACTACCTTTGCTAGACACGTGCATCCTCAATTAATTATTTAAAATTTTTCTCTACTTAAATATAACCAGACATTTTTTCCAGATTCTTCCTCTATGATTAAAAAGCCATCAGAAGTTAAAAACATACTGGTGCCTAAGAAAAAAGAAAATGTCTTAAAAATAAAAAATAAAGTCCATGTACAATTAAAAGTAAACTTATTTTAAAATCATGTATAATGATTAAATTAATAAGCAGAACATAAGTGGTGATTTTCAAAAATAAATGCTAAACCAAGATACTGTTGCCTAATGAGAATTTAAAATACTGGATTATGAGATTGATAACATAAGTAGATGTAAAATATATAAATTGAATAGTACAAAACTGGAAAGTTTGGGAGGGTTATAAAAATATGTAGAGATAAATATATAAAAAGAAAGATCTAAGTATGTGAGCTCTCTCCAGAAGTTATCCAGTCATGTAATATGAAAACCAGAGACATTTATTAAAGAAGATACATTGTACATAGGACAATGGTACTTGAGTCTTATTGATGATCTAAAATGTCTTCCCTTTCAAAGGTGATTTTAATTTTGGGAGAAGCTAGAAGTCACAGGGCACCAAATCTGGGCTATAGGGGGGCTGAGTCACCTGAGTAATTTGATGTTGCCAAAAAACTCTGTATAAGACATGATGCATGACTGGGCATGTTGTCATGATGAAGCTGCCAGTCACCAGTTGCCCATAGCTGCAGGCTTCTGAGTCATCCAAATATTTTCCATAAAGGAATGTTCATGCTAATGCAAATTTGATGCAGATTTGATGCTCTATTTGTTCAGTCATTCTGAATGTAACAGCCACACAGTACATGCGCTCACTCAATGGCACCTACCAGCCCCACTGACTGGTATAGTGATAAATAAAAATGTCAAAGCATATGAGGCAAAAATGACATATCTAAGGCAGAAATAGAAAATTCACAATGATAAATGGTTCTACATGCCCCTCTATTACTAATACTAATAATTGATAAAGCAACTAGATAAAACATCAATAAATGTTTAGATTTCAGTGACATTATCTGCTATTTGGACTTATTTATTTGATATTTATAGAATAATATGACTACCAACAGACATCCTGTAGAAAACTCTTTTCAATATAGACTATAAAATGTCTCAATACATTTAAACTATATGAAATATCAGAGTATTTATCTGATCACAGTCAGAACGAACAAAATAAGAAATAGAAAATCTGACTATCAAATAAATTGAATATGTAATCTATAAACTGTCACTGAACTGTCACTGTTACATATGTCACATGGATTCATGATAAAATAAACAGTAAATTAGGAATAGGTAAGGTAAGGATATCTGTTTTCACCACTTTTATCAACAATGAACTAAAAACAAAAGAAACAAAATATATAGAGATTGGTAAGAAATAAAATGATCACTATTGATTGTTTACATTAAAAATTCTAATCTATAAGGCAAAAGTAAACAAATGGATATTGTGACATTGCTGAATACAGGAACAACTTATATAGTAGGCAGAATTTGTAGATGATCCCAAGATTCCCATCTTTTGGTGTATTACATACTTACTCTCAGTCATTACATAAAATTTTAATCTCAGTGCTGCTATAAAGGAAGTCTGCAGATATAAATAAGAATCCAAATTAGTTGTCCTTTAAATAAATTATCCTTAGTGGGTGTGCTGAGGCCTTATGTGGAATAGGCTTCTTGCCAGGGAGAGAGATTCGGGGACTGCGGCGAGTGATTGACATGAGGGAGATTGTCCATTGTGCAATGGATGGGGCCACAGGGCAGGACTGTGGATATTTTGTAAGAACTTGGAGTCACGTCCAGCTGACAGCCATCAAGGTAATGGATCCTCAGTCTGACAGATACAAGAAACTGAATTATGCCAGCAGCCTAAATGATCTTGAAGCAGCTTCTTTTCTCCATGCTCCAAATAGAACTTAGTTTAGCTGGCACTTGGGTTTCAACCTTAGAAAACCCTGAAAAAGGAATCAGCTATGCCACACCTGGGCTTCTGACCTACAGAACTAAGAGATAATGAATGGGTGTTGTTTTAAACCACTGTTTGTGGTAACTTGTTACATAGTGATAGAAAATGAGTACAATGTGTAAAAATAATATTGTGATTCTATGCACTAGAAGCAGATATTTGAACAATAAAATTATGAAAAATATTTTGGTTTATAATAGTATCAACAAACAGTTGTAAATAAAGTTAGCAAGAAAGATATAAGACCTCTAAACTAATAACAGCAAAATGCTGCTGAAACTAAAGACAAAGTAAATGATACTATCTATGTATATTATGTTCATAAATGTTTGGAACTAGTAGATGTCAATTCCCTAAAAATTAGATTAAATTTCAATGTGACCCTGGTTAAAATCCCAATAGAATTATTTCTGGTAGGATTTAGCAGCTTTATTTTAAATTATATTGGCATGCATAGTAATCAAAAGAATCATGAAAGAAAAAAATTTTGAGAAGACACACCTGATTTCAAATTTAATATAAAGCTACTAATTAAAATTAGCCCTGGCTGGTGGCACAGTGGATAAGGTGCCAGCCTACAAATCCAAAGGTTGCTGGTTCAATTCCCAGCCAGGGCACATAGCCAGGTTGCAAACCAGGTCTCCAGCCAGATCTGTATCTGGAGGCAGGTGAAAGTCAACCATACATTGATGTCTCTCTCCCTCTCTGCCTCTCTCCCTTCCCCTCTCTCTAAAAATAATAAATAAAATATTTTTTAAAATTAAAAAATAAATAAAATTATGTGGCATAGACATGGGTAGAAACAAATGGAAAAACAGATCATGGAATGGACCCAGACATATATAACTTTCAACAAAAATGCCAAGATAAATAGGAAAAAATAATCTTTTCAACTCATAATAGTGTATAAACTGAATAAACAAAGAGAAAAATAAATCTTCACTCCTACTTCCTGGTAAACTAACTTGAAGTAGATTATAGACCTAAAGGTAAGTTCTGAAACTATAATGCTTATTTGAAAAATGTATCAGGGAATACCTTAATGACTGAGATAGGCAAAACCTTTCAAAGGGGATACAGAAAGCACCAACTGTAAAACAAAACATGGTAATTAAGATTCTATAAAAATTAAATATTCTGCATATTAAAATACATTAATAAAGAATAAAAAAGTAGTACAGACTGGGAAAAATTATTCTCAGTACATATGTTTGACGAAAGTCTTGTATTTAGAATATATAAAGTCTTTCTACAAATCAATAACATAAAAAGTAAATAAATCAACTTTTAAAATGAATAAATAAGCTAACTTAGCCCAAAAGCATGTATCAGTGGGTAAATAATTATATAAAATATGTTCAAAATCAGTAGTTATCCATAAACATCAAATTAAACCAATCTATATCACAGGGACTAAAATGGCTAAAATTAAAATTGCTGAAGTCATTTCAAATTCTGATGAGGATGCAGAGCATCTGAAACATTTGTTACTTGGGGAGATGTAACATAACACAATTTAGAAAATTGTTTTGGCAATTTCCTTTAAAATATATACTTATCCTGTAATCCAGCATACCTCCTTTAGAGAGAAATGAAATACATGTCCATTAAAAGGTAATTTTATTTTCACTGTCCCCTAACTGTAAACAGCACAAAGATCCAATTGACAAGAAAGTGAGTAATCAAATTATGATATATCTAGTCAGTAGAATACTAAGCAACAAACAAAAATAAATAAGCAACAGGTTTATAAAACTCTTGGGTTGTCCAAAAAGTCCATGTGGTTTTTCCATAAATAAAATAAACTTTTTATTTTCACCAATTGATTTGGGTACTTTGAGTATATCAGCTTTCTCTCATATGGTAGAACATTGATTGTTTTCAGTTAATGTCTTGATTTGATTGCTATTAACTTCAACTGGTCTACCTGACCATGTCCAACAGTTGAAACTTTGCAAATCATTTTTGACACATTCAATCAGTCACAGCACCTTCTTCATACAATGCACAAATCTTTATTTGTGTTTCAGTTGCAGTTTTACATTTCTTAAAATAATAAAGCATAATATGCTGAAAATGTATATTTTCTTCCATCTTCAGTATTAAAATGGCTACACAAAAATTCACCAATTTTTATAAATTTTTTTAAATGCATGATGATATGACTGCTGTCACAATACAGTCTAACAAAATTTCTTTGAATGAAGTTGAAGACAACTAAGTGCTATGAGAGCCACCTTATGGAAAAAAAGCAAATGGACTTTTTTGCCAACCCAATACATTGATGAATCATGAAAATATTTCATGTACCACAAAAGCAAAAGTTGAAGCCCTGCCTGGTGGCACAGTGGCTAAGGTGCCAGCCTGTGAACCCAAAGGTCGCTGGTTCGATTCCCAGCCAGGGCACATAACCAGGTTGCAAACCAGGTCTCCAGCCAGGTCCATGGCTGGAGGAAGGTAAAAGGCAACCATACATTGATGTCTCTCTCCCCTTCTGCCTCTATCCTTGCCCTTCTCTCTGAAAATAATAAATAAAATCTTTTTTTTTTTAAAGCAAAAGTTGACTAGGTATTGCCAACAAAAAGTATTTATTCAGGAAAAAGGAGATTGTGATCCAGTATGTGTAGCCATGGTGAGCCATATGGAAGAAAGAAAGAGAATCAGGAAGCCCCTACACAGAGGGGAGTGGGGAGTTAAGGAGGGGCTGGTACAGCTACAGAGCTCTGTTGTGAGCAGAGTTTTTCCTAAAGGGCTTTCTTATAACTGAGAGTGGGATAGCATCTCCCACAGGCACTCTGGATTTCTGTCCCTGTTAAGTTCTCTGTCATAAATTTTAATAATTTTGTTAACAGCGAAGGTCACAGCTGAGCTGAGAGATACAAACAAACTCACTAAACAGAAGAAGCTAGTCATAAAAATGTACACATATGATTCTATTTTTATGAAGTTCAAATAAGTAAAATAATTTATTATAATAATAATTCCAACAGTTGCATATGGATATATTGACTGGAAGAAGATAGAGGAAAACATCCTGAAATAATGGAAATGGAAATATTCTGTGTTTTTATAAAATGTGGGTTACATGATTATAGGTATTTATAAATTTCATTGAATTTCACATTGTTAGATCTGTGCAATTAATTGCATGTGAATTTATATTTTAACTAAAAACATGGTGCTGTTAGGGATTTTCTAGGAGTGCTGAATGATTTATTTCATTTAACTTTGTTGTTATATTACTTATAACTCTTTCTAAAACTTACCATAAAATTATATACAGAAAAGTTTGACCAGAAAACTGTTAATTTTTATATTGTTTTAATAGTCAACTTGAGGACCATTAGCCATTTCTTTGGAAGCTGCACACAATCAAGTCAATATAAGAGCTTTAAATAGTCCCACCATCAGCCTGTCTGGACAAGTTATATTGTAGTTATTTGAATCGAGCACAATAACCTTATTTATTGCCTGATTATAATTAATTAGGGCATTTAAACCCATATGAATAAATCCAATTCAGATGGCATTGGTTGCCATTTAAACATTTGTTAAATCTTCTAGCAGAAATTATTAGCATCCGATATCTATCATAGCAACCATTCACAAATTCTTTCACACTTGATGTATGGGGTAAGTCCTTTTATCCCATTGACCTGAGGTGAAAATGGGTAATCACTGAAGTTAAGAAACTTTTCTAAGAAAATGTGAAGCTATCAATGATCAGAGTCAAGATTCAACATCTGATCTTCTAGTTCCATATTTAGTGCTCCATCATATACCAGATCTGATGAGTGGAGGTAAAGAAGGTGATTTCTTGACAAATTCATAAAGGCAAGAAGAGCAATAAGAAGACCTTGGCTGCTGTGAGGTTGAGATAGTTGCCATGTCTTAAATGATACACGCAAATTATTTTTTTAACTTTTAACAAAAAGTCTACACAAAATACAGTTGCTCAAGTATCTGCTATGATTAATTGTTGTAATAGAGTAATTTTACTGAAAGATGTGTGAAGTATGCCACAGTTTTCACCTGCAGAGCTATAAGCTGCCTTCACTTTGCTTTACGTACAGCCTCTGCAATACAGCTTTCCTTTCACCTGCCTATGTCTTTAAGATAAATTTTAAGATCATGAAGGTAACAGATACTACAGTGTGTCCCAGAATTTATGATTCATAGAAATCAGCCCATGTGCCAAAGTGATGGTAGAGGAGAAAATATCAAATACTGATCGAAGTAGTTGTAAAAATGATTGTTGAAACTGTTCAGAGGAAAGATCTGATTAAGAAACTCACCAAATCACCAAAATTTAGATGTAGCCTCTTTGGAGGGGATATGGGAATGAGTGGGAAAATTGGAAATTCTTTGATCAATGGACAGTAACAATAAAAATCTAGCATATTTTTATTTCAGTTTAAAACCTTGAATGCTTCATTGGCATGGGTCTTTCTCAGCTTCCTGCAGTTATTGACATCCTTCTTAATATCATTTGCCAACTAACCATTTCAAACTTACAGCTAAATTAAAGACACTGCCTGTTATTTGCTATATACTGGAACTCAGATCTCCCCTTAGAGAGCTTTTAAACTCATTCAATGAGGCATAGCACTTAATTTCATTTGCAGAGTTTCTGCTATCCAACTTTCTACAAATTGAATGAGAGTATTCATTGCTTCTCCTTTAGGCTAATGGGACTTTTATTGTTTGTCCACACTTAATGTCCTAATATCTTGGTTTCATGGTCTAATGTTTAATAACAAATTAGCAATGGAATTGAATGTACTGTAAAAAAAAATCCTTCAGCTTATTACTTTCCTATGGCTCTGTGGAACCTTAGACTTCTAGCCCAGAGTTGCCAGCTTAGATGCCTCCAGAGGCCAGGCAGGCTATACTTTTGTGAACTGTATTTAATATAAGAGAATAAAGTAGATTGGGTCCCATAATAACCCAAATAAAAATATTTTGTATTTGAATGAGTGGAAAATAGCACTGAGAAAAATACAAAGAACACAAGCATATCAAGTGTCTGTAGTTGAAGTGTGCACTAATGCTTCATCAGTTTTTCAACCTAATCTTATCTCTCCCATTTTGAAAGTTAGAAAATAACCAATGGACAACACATCTTAACTAAATCATTACAAAGTTCATTCATGATCCTTAGTATAGTACCTGAAAAACTATGGATACCATCAGTCTCTACACTTGAGAGGAATTGTCATGTTCATAAAGGTGATTTGAAAGAGAAAGAGAATATGCATGTTAGAGGAAGAAAAAGGTTGGCATTGGATTAAGATAAAGAAACAAATAGCAGGAATCAGAGTGCATAGTATGTATATTAACAAGCAAATAAATAGAAAGCAAATGTATTTATAAAGGTGGTCAGGATAGCAGGTATAATTTAGATGATTCAACTAATTAAAGTACAAGTATCAACTATATAAAGAAACCACATAAGCTAGTAGAAATGTTAGACAGACTGACAATTATGGTCTTTGTTTTCCTCTATCTTGGTTTGAAGCCTAAAGTCTTAGGTTTAATAGCAGGCATTTTCAAGCTACCAAACTACGAACAAAACTGGCAAACAGAGCATATATCCATAAAGTGCATATGGTTTTAGTAATTAATTAGAATATGTTTCTTTATGAATTTAGGATTTAAAAAAGAATTACAGGATGTTCATATAAAGTGTTATAAAAAGTGAAAATTATTTGGAAACACAAGGGAGACCATGGAATTTATATCAATTTTCAGTTTCCTAGCAAGGAAAGGTGATAAACTCAAGCATGCCAGCTCATGTGAGCAAAATTTAAAAATTAAAAAACGAGCAGTGATCCTGGGAATCAATTTATATTTATAGTCCCATGATGGTTTTATGCATGTTAACTCTTCTGTTGTGAAGTTATACCAATTTCTATAATTTCCATTACTGCTTTAGAAACTATTCACTCTTTTGACCAGACTAGTGCTTCAACAACTAAAAGTATGTAAAACATCTTGGGCAGGTGACATTTGGCTGGAGTTTTCAAACCTGTGCCTTCTAACGGTAGGAGATGTCCTGAACATTTAGTTGTCCAATAATAACTTTTTTAAAGATTTTACTTATTATTTTAGAGAGAGAGGGGAAGGGAGAGAGGCAGAGAGGGAGATATCAATGTATGGTTGCCTTTCATCTGCCTCCAGCTAAGGACATGGCTGGAGACCTGGCTTGCAACCTGGTTATGCTGGGAATCGAACCAGCAACCTTTGGGTTTGCAGGCCGGTGCCTTATCTACTGTGCTACCAGCCAGGGCTGTAATTGTATTCACTAAAAATGTCAGTAAAAGTCTTCAACATGACATCGTAAAAAGATTTCCGGGGGCAGATTCATCATACTAGGGTTTTAAATTTGTGATTTTTCAATCTAGAAGATATTCTGAATAAATGTGTTTCTAGTTGTCCAATAAAATCATTTTATTGACAGAAAAAAGTAGTCAGGAAACAGTTTTCAATATCTGACACTGTAAAAAGAATCTTTCTGGATTTAAGCTAATTATGTATGAATGGAGAGATGTATTTAAAATCAGGAACTCTGCTTATCGTAAAATTGAAGAAAATGAATGAAGTAGGTTCCTTTGTAAAGCTGCATGAAGGAGATCAGAATAGCAGGTGTAGTTTAATGATTCAAATAAATAAGAAATTTTTTAGATAAAGACAGTGTTTCAGATAAAGGAAAAAGTTCAGATGGAAGAGGTGAAGTGAAATTGTCAATTATATTGTCAATGTCTCCTTCAGAAGAGAGAAAGAGGCAAACAGATCTGCCTTGGAAGTAAACTTCCAGGGAGCTAAACTTAAATGTAAAGATTTTAAGAACATCCCAAGGCACTTGATACTATGAATAATGGAAAGGAAGGCAACTTTAATGTATTTGATATCTATATTTTAATATTTGAATATAAACTAAAAACAAACTCTTCTAAACAAGAGCTGAAAGTGACCTCAAGCAATGCAAAACTGGGAGAAAAATATGACTTTAGAGTTATATTTGTGAATGTGAAACCAGATATACCATTTGAAATTACACTTACAAGTGTTTTTGATTTCTGGTAATATGCATGCCAAAGATGTTAATCTGATGAATAGATTTCTTAATCTGACAATCCAAGTTCTTTCTCTTACTCTTTGGCTAAACAAAATTAGCCAATGAGGCAGCACACTGAAAAATGTCTCTTTTGGTCTCACATACTCCCAAAGCATTTTTCTACACATTTCTTCCTGCATGTTTTCCTTGCTGAAAGTATTGTTTTCAATAATGATAGCATAATCACGTTCTAAATTATGAAATTAGTTCTCAATGAATTTCAACTTTTGACAATATATTTATTCTTTTAAATATTATATTTAAGGAAAAGGATTTCTTCATTATTAATGTAAGTGCAGGAAGTGCATTTTTGAAGGAAGGGAGCATATTTGCTCGTTCTGGCACGTCACATCATCTGTCATACAAATTCCAGAAGGAGTGAGGTCAGTGACCTGCCACAAGTAATTAAAGTACTTACCAAGTACTATAACTTGTTTTGTATTTACATTTTATATTTGTTATTAAAAATGTATGTAAATTTAAGGTGGGTTGTAAGCTCCTTGAAGTCAGATTTTGTGCCTTGTCTTTCATAGTAGACCTGTTCCTAGCACAGTACCCAGTAGCTAGAATGTCTCCATAAATATATCCTAAATGAAGTAATAATTATATTTTATGGGAAAAATGAATTTTGATCAATACATGTATGATTTTATAAATGACCAATTTCCAGATTCTATTATCTTAATTAGACATGAAAATGTATAGACTTGGTATATAACAGTAATTAACTGGCTTTTCTAAGGCATTTACTAAAATTTCATTATAGTTCAAGTGATAGATACATCATACTTGGTAGAAGAAAATTGCCTTAATTTTGTATAACCTGCGAGGAAAAGGTAAGATGAAAAATGGACATTCTTGGCTTCTTCAGTCCCCCTCATCTAATGTGAAAAACTATATTCATAATTCAGTCATATACCTCCTTACATGGTATCTGATAATAAATAATGATGATGCTTGCTTTATGTTCTGAGAGAAGAGCTGGTTTCCTCCACATTTAATGGAACACATATTTTTCTCTATAATAATTTAAAAAGCCAACAAGTATTAATCAAAGCCCTTATTGAAGTGATCTGAGGCTATAAAAAACAAACAATGAACAAAAATCCCTAAGACCTTTTCTTTGGATTCTGCAATATGACATAGAAATTTACAACTAAGACATACAAATTTCATTGGTAATGACAATATTGGGATATACATGAAATAATAAACAAAAGACCCATAAAAGAAGAAATCAAGTATAGCAACTCTGGCTCCTTAACCTTGGTGGCTTTTCTATTTTTAAATTCAGGTAGAAACAACTCATCTCATCATTCTGGAATGGAGTCTAAGATATTGATTTTTTTTAATAGACATCAATGGTCTTCAAAATATCTGATGTAGTAGAAATGGTTTGAAGGTAATAAAACCTATTCCACATAGCCCAAAATGAAGAGAGTTATTGTAAATATACATATTTTAAAATTTTAAAGAAAAACAAAACAACTAAATTTCTGAACGGCTGGAAAGCATGATGCACTAGGGAACTCAGCTGGAGGAGTTCACAGACATTTACTCTAATGATCTGCCATTACCTCAGCTGGCAACTTATTAGATTTCTGCATATCTTAGTTCAGATTCCCAAAAGGGAATCTGATAAATTCAGATTAGTTTATGGAGTTCTTCCTCTTGGTGGGATAGCTACACTTGGCTCAATCAGCCATGTCAGGGGAATGACATTGCTAATTAAGGATAAGCCAGAAGAAACAAGGTCTTTGTGTAATAGAGATATTTACAAAGCACATGCATATTTATTTGTATGTAAGTGCACAATAGAAAACAGGCTGTATGGATATTAATAGAATGCAATTATCTTATTCTATGAAAGTACGCTTATGGGCACATTATTGACAGTGTTCGACATGACTGTATGGCACACAAGCCCCTCAACTGCTCAAGTCAAAACCCAGGCGTCCTTCTGAACTCATCCCCTTAACTTTACCCCAATCTCCAAATCCCAGCTTTTCTATATCCTAAACAATCAATTACATTGCCGTGATCTAGCCATGAGGGAAACTTTCCCATTATATTCTAACATCCATGGAGGAAATGGATTGTATCCAGCTTTTCAATATTTGTATCTCTACTAACTGGCACCATGCTGGACGCCAGCAGCCGGGGCTGACATGCTTGCTGGTTGTTGCCTGGTGGGACGGCAGCAGTGGCCTCAGCTAAACTGCCCTCAGAAACTGTGAGATCATAACGCGTGTTGTTCCAGTTGCTAAGTTGGTGGTTATACAGTTACGTAGCAATAGACAATTGATATAGTCTACATTATTTTTCTGCACTAAATGTTTTTAAGTAAGTAATGACAAACTCATTTTAAATTCTGAATTTATGGTTTTACTTTCTACAATAACAATTTAGGATTAAGTTGGCATGTAATTCAAAAAATGGTGAACTAGTGAGGTGAATCAGCAAGTGAAGACCAGGTGTGGTTAAATTATTTAGATGTTTCTTTAGGATCCTCCTCTCTGCCTCCTTACCCCTGTCTGGGATTGACATTGTAGGCCATAGCCTCAGCATATTTCAGTTCAAAAGTTGTTGTATTAGTTAGGACTGATCACTGGTTCTTTGTTTAGCTTCTGTGTCATATCTTTCTTCTATAAGATGCCATGAAAATATCAGGTGCCTTGATTTTGTCTCAAGCATAGATCACTCTACCATAAACATTTCTCTGTTCCAAAACTAAAATAACATTTTATTCCTATTCAAAAATAGGAGAGTTATCATTCCCAATCTGTACAATTTTATGTTGAAATAATAGAGATGATTCAAAATTATCATTTTCTTTTCGTGGTCCCAGGGTACATGATATTTTGAGACATCTAAGAAATCCTGAGCCCTGGCTGGTGCACAGTGGATAAAGTGTTGGCCTGCAAACTCAAAGGTCTCTGGTTCAATTCCCAGCCAGGGCATATAACCAGGTTGCAAGCCAGGTCTCCAGTCAGGTCCTTAGATGGAGGCAAGTGAAAGGCAACCATACATTGACATCTCTCTTCCTCTCTGCCTCTCTCCCTTCCCCTCTCCCTAAAAATAATAAACATTAATCTTAAAAAATAATAAAATCCTGAGACCTGAAACACATTCTAACCAATTGACTTAATGATATGTGTGGGAAAGTGAATGTTACCACTTAAATACTCAGAAGACATTATAAAACTACGTAAAAGACATTGAAATGAAATTAAAGAAGGGGCATCTTGTATATCTGTGTAAGAAGCCCTCCTGATTATTCATTCATTGCTGCTATAGCTGAGTATGAACTTCTAAAGCTATGTCTTGGCCTCTTTTATCAGGAGACAATAATCTTGATGGATGAGTTCCTGTCTTCTTCTGCTCCACATTTGTGTCAGGTTTCCACATACTTCTAGGGATTTTAGGAATCCCTCAAATTTCCTTGGAACAAGATAAAAACATTCCGATATTATCACCAAAGGCCTTGAGATCTATGATAGGCTGTCTGTAAAAATAAAGGACATAGAACACCAGAAGAGCACTTAGCTGTTAATAAGATATTTGAGTAACTGATAATTGATCAAAATAAAATAATTATGTATTCAGAATAAGTGTACATATACTGTACAAGGCAAGAAGGCAGAGATACACTTTAAATTAGGAAGATTAGTCTAGCAAAAGACATTGAGTAGACACTGGAATTTCAATATGTTTACTTGTAAGTAACTCTTTTGGCATGTTAAATAATCATTGTTTTAGGGATAATAAGATCTATTCCATTGAAAAGGAGCTCTGAGTTCTATGATTCGTAAGCTACATTACATAAGCTTATCAAATCTTGAAATTTATTTAGATATCTTAACATCTCAAAAATGATTATTTGGGCTGAGACATGGAAACAAACAAACAAAAACAAAAAATACTTGATTGTAAACACTGATTTTATTGTAAGGAGGTAAAATCTTGTGCTTGAATAATTTGATGCCTCGTATGTTCCTGGCTAAACAAACAGCAGGACTCTGAACACATTGAAGTAAGAATTGGCCTATCATGTGTGTTCTCTTCCTCAATAATCTGTAAGTTGCCCTGTCTCACTTTTTTTTTTTTTAATTGTTGTGGTATTACATCCATCCCCTTTTTGCTCCCCTCTGTCCCCCTCCCCACCCGACCCCCATTCTCCCCAAAGTCAATCCCACCTGTTGTCCATGTCCATGGTTCCTTGATACTAAGATCCTGTTTCCCTCTTTTCTCCTTTACCCAAAAATGACAGATAGATCCATTTTTACCTCGCTGTCTTTGGAATTTTAATGCTTATGTGGATTTCTGGGGCATACTTACAAAATTTCTATTTCCCCCTGTTAATCTGTCTCTGTTAATTTGATTGTCAGCCCACCTAAAAGAACATAGATGGTGGAGGAAAAGGATTCTGTTTTTTTAGCTCCTGCGTTGTGAAAATGGAGGAATGCAAGGAATGCAGTTTCAGAAGCTGGGAGAATCAAGGAAATAGGTTTTCCTTGGCAATCAGAGAAGGGAGGGCAGCCCTGCTGACACGTTGCTTGGAGCTCCCTTAAATTAGTTTTCTACTTCTGGTCTCTTGCATCTAAAATAACAAGCTTCTGTCATTTCAAGCCACCTAGCTGGTGGTCATTTGTTCCAGCAACAATGCTAATTACCCTCTATCCTGGTACAAGGATTCACAGGGTGGAAGAGTTAAAAAAAGCTTTGTGTGTGAGTAACACCCTTCTAGAACTTGGACAACCTAAGGAGCCTGGGTCTTATGCTATGAGTCATAAAGGAGTACAAAGAGGTTTTACAGGGAGGGTTAAGTGGACAAAGAGTGTTCTAGGACATACCTTCCAGATAGCAGAAGGAAAAAGAGGATGTGCATGGAGTTTTGGAGAGTCGCTGGGTGCACCTATCGATAACATGATGGGAATTTAGACAGTAGTAGGGAAAACATGACAGGGAAAAGTGAATATGAAAAGGATTTCTCCAAAGTAGGAGGGATCGTGATGACTACTCCTGGCTGAGTAATTGGGCATAAAGATAAAAAGTTTCAAGTGACTCAACAATGTTGAAAATGGGAGACTAGACTAGGACTGTACTCTTGGCAGAATTGGTAATTACTAGGAAGAGAAATGAAAAATCAGACCAATCAAAATTGTTATGGTGGGGGAGACCAAATGAGCCGTTAGTTGTTTTTTGCATTCAACATGAAAGGTTCCAGTAGACACTGGAAAAGCTGAAATTGCTATTATGAGAGAGAAATTAAGGCTACAGGTGGCTGCGTCTGCATGGTTGAAGCCCTAACAAGAGATTAGCCATCTTGAAGGAAATAAAGGGATGAAGATTAAAAATAAGGTGATGTAGAATGTGAGAGGTGAGAAAAAGAAATCAAGAATAGCTTGGGGAATTAAGGTTTCTGGCTGTTTTAGTTCTACTTTAGTCTGACAGCCTAGATACATTTCATAGGGTGAGGAACAGGCAATTGAAAAGAAAGAAACAGGTTAAATCGGTATGTTTCCTCTTTATGATTCTTTCCATTTAGGTTACAAATACTTCTGACTTCTTTTTAAAATTATATATTATTGATCATGCTATTACAGTTGACCTAATCTTCCCCCTTTGTTCCCTTCCTCCCAACCTCTTTCATTCCCTCAGGCAATTTCCACACCATTCTCCATGTCCATGGGTCATGCATATATGTATTATGGCTACTTTATTCCCTATGCTATACTTTACATCCCCATGACTATTCTGTAACTACCTATTTGTACTTAATCCCTTCACCTTTTCTGCTCATCCTCCTGACCCCCTTCCCATCGGGCCACCGTTGTTCTCTGTCTACAATAATTTTTCTGTTCTTATTTGTTTTTATTATATTCAATTGTTTTTTTTGTTGTTGATTTTTTTTTTTTTTTTTTTTTAAGATTTTTATGTATTCTCAGAGAGAGGGGAAGGGGGAGAGGCAGAGAGGGAGAGAGTTATCAATGTATGGTTGCCTTTCACCTGTCTCCAGCTACAGATCTGGCTGGAGACCTGGCTTGCAACCTGATTATGTGCCCTGGCTGGGGAATTAAACCAGTGACCTTTGGGTTCACAGGCCAGCACCTTATCCACTGTGCCACCAGCCAGGGTTCAGTTGTTGAGAGATATATATTTATTGCCATTTTATTGTTTATTGTGTTTTTAATCTTTTTAATTTTCTTAAAGATGACCCTTTTACTTTTCATATAATACTGCTTTGGTGATGATGAATTTCTTAATTTTATAAACTTCACACCTGATGATCTGACACCTTCTCTAACAAGGGCCTGAAAGGTTGGTCGTTACTTTTGTTGCTAATGACGTTCCAGATTTGCTTACTCAACATTGTGAGCTGTAATGTTGTTTCATGGACCTAGTCTTATTTGTGTCTTGGGCTCTCAAAGGACTTACACATTTTGACTAGAGATCTTTATGAAAACCTTTAGGCAGACACTGCATTAAGGCTAATTATTTTTCTTCTCTCAATACCTTCACCTTTTATTTGGAACAAGGCACCTGTTCAACTTAATTTTGTAATTTAGGCATTTCTATACAGGTTGTGGTGAAAGATTAGTTTCCTTCATTTCATCCTTCCATCATCATCTTTTGTTTGCTTTCTATTCTTCCCTTTTCTTTACTTAATGGAAGAAAAAAGTGGCATGCTCAACTTCATCAAACAACACTCCAAGGCTGGCCAAAGCGGACAACTCCTATTAAAGTTAATTTCAAATCTTCCAGAGTCAACAGAAGATGGGGTGATGCTCTACTGACCATAATTCCATATACCAAAATAACAATTTTATTTTAATTGTGAAACTGCCAGTTTTGAGTAAAGGGTAAAATGAATCACCATGTAGTTTAATGCATTTTTGCATTCTACTGCTTGCACAAAAATAGAACAGATGGCCATAAATTTAGGAAAGCTTAATGAATTGACAAGTTATGACAACATAGTAATTTAGAAGGAGTAACTTAAATGAGTAGAACAAAGAAGTAAATATCTGTATATTAAATACATAGAAATTTATGATGTTTTCCGTTATTTCCTTGATATGATTAAGAAAAACAGATTCAAGTGAGTATAACTTTTTTCATTATATTTTTCCATTACCATTTAACTCCCTCACCCCGCCACCACCACCAAACTGTTGTGCATGTCCATGAGTCTTTTTCCCTTTTTTCTTAATCCCTCATCCCCCTAACACCCCATAGCTGGCTGCTCTCTATCTGTAAGCTGTTCCTGTTTTGCTTATTAGTTCAGTTTGTTTATTAGATATTAATGTGAGTGACATCATATGGTATTTATCTTTCACTGACTGGCTTATTTCACTTAGCATAATGCTCTCTAGGCCTATCCATGCTGCTACAAAGGGTAATTTTTTTCTTTTTTTATGGCCAAGTAGTATTCCATTGTGTTAATGTCCCATTGTGGTTTTATCCACTCATCTACTAATGGACATTTAGGCTGTTTCCATATCTTGGTGATTGTAAATAACACTGCAACAAACGCAGGGGCTTGGTTTATTCAATATCGTGAGATTGTTATGTTCTTTCCGATTAGTGTTTTAGGTTTCTTTGGATGAATTCCTAGAAGAGGAATGCTGAGTCATATAGTAGTTCCATTTTTAATTTTTTGTAGAAACTCCACACTGCTTTCCACAGTGGCTGCACCAATCTGCACTGGCATCATAGTGCATGGAGGTTGCCCTTTCTTCACATCCTCACCAACTTGTTTGTTGATTTATTGATAGTCATCCTGACCAGTGTGGGGTGATATCTCATTGGGGTTTTAATTTGTACTTCTCTCATGATTAGTGACATTAAGCATGTTTCCATACATCTATTGGCCATGTATATGTCCTCAATGGAGAAGTGTCTGTTCAGTTCTTTTACCCAATTTTTAATTGGATTGTTTGCTTGTGTGTGTGTGTGTGTGTGTGTGTGTGTGTGAGTGTGCGTTGAGTTTTATAAGTTTATAAATTTTGGACATTAACCCTTTATCAGATGTTCAGTGAATATGTTTCCCCATTCAGTGGGTTACCCCTTTGTTTTGCTAATGGTTTCCCTAGCAGTGCAAAAACTTTTTAGTTTGATGTAGTCCCATTTGTTTTTTTTTTTCTTTTGCTTTCCCTTGCCTGAAGAGATATAGCAGATAAAATATCGCTACAAACAATGTTCCGGATTTTGCTGCCTATGTTTTCTTCTAGGAATTTTATGGCTTCAGGTCTAACATGTAAGTCTTTGATCCATTTTTAAATTATTCTTGTGCATGGCATAAGAAGGTCATCTAGTTTCATATTTCTGCATATACCTGTCCAGTTTTCCCAACACTAATTATTGAATAAACTTTCCTTAGTGTATTGTGTATACTTGCTTCTTCTGTTGAATATTAATTGTCTATAAAGCTGTGGGTTTATTTCTGGGCTTGTTATTCTGTTCCATTGATCTATGTGTCTGTTTTTGTGCCAGTACCATACTATTTTGATTATTATGGCCTAACAGTATAGTTTGATATTAAGTAGCATGATTCTTCCAACTTCATTCTTCTTTCTCAGGATTGCTGTTACTATTCTGGGACTTTTGTGGTTCCATATAAAGTTTTGAAATATTTTAGTTCTGTAAAATATGTCATTAGATAGGAATTGCACTAAATCTATAGATTGCTTTGGGTAGTATGGACATTATAATGATGTTAATTCTTCCTATCCATGAATATAACATGTGCTTCCACTAATTTTTATCATCTTTAATTTCTTTTGTTAGTGTCTTACAATTTTCTGAGCACAGGTGCTTCACAGTTTTTGTTAAGTCTATTCCTAGGTATTTTATTCTTTTTTAAGCAATTGTGAATGGGATTGCTTTCTTAATTTCCCTTCTGGATAGTTCATTATTGGTGTATAAAAGTGCAACTGATTTCTGGATATTAATTTTGTATCCTGCTAGTTTTCTGAATTTATCATTTGATAGTTTCTTGGTGGACTGCTTAGAATTATCTATGTACGGTATCACATCATCTGAAATAATGGCAGTTTGACCTCTTCCTTTCCAATTTGGATGCCTTTTATTGCTTCTTCTTGTTGTGTGCTGTGGCTAGGACTTCCAGTACTGTGTTGAGTAAGAAGGTGAAAGTAGACATTCCTGTCTTGTTCCAGATCTTAAATGGAACACTTGTAGTTTAGGCCAGTAGTACATGATGTAGCAATGGGTTTGTCATATCTGATCATTATTATTTTTAGGTATGTTCCCTTTATCATATTCTTTTAAAATTATATTTTCTCACATCACATGTGCATTTATTGACAGACTTTGTCCAATACATATATTGGAAAAATGTTTGATGTTTATTCTCTAAAATATTTTAAACAAAGCCTATACCCTCCTCCACAACCAATCAAAAGTAGAGTTCTCACCACAATGAGATACCACCTCTCACCTGTCTAATAGGCTATCATCAACAAATAAACAATGAGTGTTGATGAAGATGTGGAGAAAAAGAAACCCTAGTGTTCTGTTGGTAGAAATCAGATTGGCACAACCATTACGGAAAACAGTGTGGGATTCCTCAAAAAATTAAAAATGGATTTGCCTTATGTCCTAGTTATTCCACTTCTGGACATATATCCAAAGAAAACACAAGACACTAATTTGAAATAACATATGCACCCATGTTTATTGCAGCATTATTTATAATAACTAAGATATGAAAGAAATTCAAGTACCCATAAATAGATGAGTGGATAGAAAAGTTATGGTACATATACACAATAGATTACTACTCAGCCATTGAAAGAAATGAAATGGTACATTTTACAATAGTATGATGGACCTAGAAGGTAATATGCTAAGTGAGATTACTCGGACAGCATAAGACAAATAGCATATAATTTCACTTACATATAGAATCTAAAGAACAAAACAAAACAGAGAACAAACTAATGGTGGTCAGAAAGGAGCGGGGTTGCTGGGCTAAGTGAAAAAGATGAAGGGGTTAAGAAGTACAAATTGGTAGTTACAGAATAGTCATAGTAATGTAAATGCCAGCATAGGAAATATAGTCAATAGTATTACAATAACTGTGTATAAAGCTAGGTGGTTACTTCAAATATCAAGGGGACCACTCTTTAAAGTATATGATTGTCTAACCACTGTGCTGTACACCTGAAGCTAGTAATATTTAATGTAAACTGTAATCAAAAAATTAAAAAAGGTTTTTCAGCATGAAGATATAACAGTGAAGTAAATTTGAACAAATTGCCCAAACTTTTTTGTGAAATGCTGATCTAGCACAAAACTATGCCAACTAAATGCTAACTCTTCAATACAAAGAATTCACAGAGAAATCGGTAGATTCCATTCTATTCTTTAAATCAGGACATGTTATTGCATTTATTTTAGTATGGATACTTTGCATTACTTACTAAGTAGTGTAAATTATTCAAATGCTTAGCAATATGCAAGGTCTGTCTGGAAAAAGCCCAACCATTGTTAATATGAGAATTGTTTGCATGACATTGATGTAATCTAGCAGCCAAGGAGAGTGGATTGGGATGCACATTCATGAACAATGATGACTTCACTGTACTAGTCAGTGGGGGCAGTAGATGCCATTGAGTGAGCATGTGTACTATATGGCTGTTGCATTTGAAATGACTGAGCAAGTAGAGCAACAAATCTGCACCAAGTTAGGATTGAACATTCCTCTGTGGAAACTATTTAGATGATTCAGGGGCAGCTGTGGGCAACAGGTGATTGGCAGCTTCTTTACAACAATATGCCTGCTCATGCCTCACATCTCATGTAGTTCTTTTGCAAAACATCAAGTCACCCAGGTGACTCAGCACCCACCCCTACAATCCAGATTTGGTGTGTTGTGACTTCTGGATTTTCCCAAAACTAAAATCTTTTTTAAAAGGGAAGGTATTTCAGACTGCCCATGAGATTCAGGAAAATGCAATGTGTCAGCTGATGGTGATCGGAAGAACTGTGTGAGATCCTAAGGTGCCTACTGTGAAGGGGGCTGAGTCATCATAGTCATATGTACAATGTTTCTTGTATCTTGTATCTTTTTCAACAGATGTCTCTATTTTTCATATTACATGGCTGGATACTTTTTGGAAAAACCTTGTGTATGGATCATTCTTCAAAATGATTTTTGAAATAAGAGCAATTGGGTGTTTTTTACTTTTCTACATTATGTATTGGGGTGACTGGTGGATAACATCATAATATCATGAGTTTCAGGAGTACAATGCTATATACATCATCTGTATTACACTGTGTACTCACCAAATTTAAGACTCCCTTTGCCACCATGTGTTTGAGCCCTTTTGCTCTCTTTATTCTCCCCCTTGGCCCCTTCCCCTCTGATAACCACCATACTATACTGTTGTCTGTGTCTGTGAGTTTGTTTCTTTATTTGTTGCTTTCTGTTTTACATCCTCTATATGAGTGAAATCAGATGGTTCTTGTCCTTTTCCATCTGATTTACTTTGCTTAGCATGATATTTTCAAGACCTATCCATGTTGTCACCAATGGCAGTATTTCTCATGGTTGGGTAGAATGTCATTGCAGATATGTATCATATTTTCTTTATTCAGTCTTCCATTTTAAGAAACTTAGTTTGTTTCCATACCTTGGCTACTGTGAATTATGTGGTAATTAACATAGGGACATATATTATGGATAAATGTTTTCAAAATTTTTGGGTAGACACTCAAAACAGAAAATAGGGGTTCTTGGGCCGTATGGTAACTGTGCTCCTAACTTTTTGAGGAAACTCCTTGCAGTTTTCCATAGCGGCAGCAGCAGTTTATGTTCCCACCAGCGGCCTATAAGGGTTTCCTTTTCTGCACATCCTCTCTAACACCTGTTATTTCTTGTTTTATAGAGAATAGCTATTCTCATAGGTGTAAGGTGATAGCTCATTGTGATTTTGATTTACATTTTCTTATAGCTCATAGGGTTGATCATCCTTTCATAATATCTGTTGGCCATTTGTATGTTTTCTTAGGAAAAGTATCTGCTCACTCTTCTAACAGTGATTCAGTCTTTAAAAAAATGTTTTCATGGTTCTAAGAGAAACAAAGAAATTGAACATTTTAAGAACTGTAAGCTCAATATAAAAGCTGAAAAGCATCCATAGACTACTATAACATAAAGATTAGTTTGAATTTTTGAGTTAATTCAGCAGGGCTGGAATTCCAATTATGGAGCACTAACAAGAAAATGCCAGCAAGTAATTGTAATCAGTGAGCCAAGCTGCTTTTTCAATAAGCTTAACTAGAAATGGCAGGAGAAGGAAGATATAAAAATATATTTTTAGAATCAGACAGCATATTTTTAGTAGAGTGAACCATAAAAAGGAGGCAGAGTATGAGAAAATAAGATCTCATTCCACGTATATTATATTAACTTAAAATTTTGAAAAGACCATAATTGGCTGGAATTTGGAAGTAATTCCCCTCCCCAACCCCTTTATATCCAGCCATTGGCAAAAAATAGCTTTACAATTTTAATACACTTAAATAATGGAAAATAACAAATAATACAAACAAATGCTGTACTCACAAGTGTAAACCTACTTTTGCCAACCCCTGTACAGTTTTCATTGTTTTGCTTCAAGGCTATGTTTACACATATTTCAACAATGTTAGTGTAATATTCTTCAGCTTTTATTACACAAAGATGTTTTATAAATAATGTGGTTACACTCAGAGGTAGAGAGAAGATATCCAAGCCCTCCACAAAATGTTTGTGTTGGAATCTCAAAAATATATTTGACTCTTCTTTTGAACATGAGTTAACAACTAAATTGTCATATGCACTTCCAATATCCTTTTCCTTACTAAAATATAGAACCGCTTTATAGATCAACTTTAATTGTCCAAATCTAAATTTTGAGAACATAATAGGATAGTTATTAGAAAATGACATTGCTATTAAATATATTCATTGGGGGGAAAACCACAAATGGACCTACAAAAACCAAAGGGAGTAAAAAGTGTAACTTGAGAGTTCCAAAAATGTTTTAGCTTTTTAAGGAGAAGAAAATAGTTTTTTTTTTTTTTTTTTTACTTAATCCAAACAGTAGCATCAGTTGGATTCAACAATTTTTTTAAGGCTTATAAGTTTTTCACAGTGTACAAGACAATGTAAAGTGATGGGGGGTTTTTTCATATTTTTCTTTCTGATGTCTAATTTAAAATATAGGAAATACCAATAAAACTAAAACATAAGAAGGCAGTAGTTGCTTAAACCTCTAAGGGCATTAGAAAACTTAGCAAAACACACAAAATTATTTTACTTAGGCAAAACTATTTTTCAAAAACACTGAAATTTATAACATCCATGTAAAGATTAAGATATAAGATATGACCCTACTAATAGCCCATCTAGAATACATGTTTTTGATTTTTAAATATTCATAGATTAAGGTAATATAATGTATAATTTAAAAGTAATTATTTGACAAATTTTCTTCATGACCTTATGTCAAAAGAAATGTGTTCTATTCTTCTCTGTCATTTGTTATTTGTATTAAAATTGTAAATACCCAATTCTCTCTGAAACTCTAGGATGTTTCTAAGATCTCTAAACTCTAAGATCTATAAAGATGTTTTCATCTTTAAAATGAGAAGATAATGCTTTATTAAAAGGATTACTATGGGAATCTACCAAAAATATGAGAAAACTTCACTTGCAAGTTGTAACTTGAAACATAAGGTGCTACTGTTATGAAGGAATTTATTATTTTCTCCTGAAATAAAAAATAATCCTTGAAGCATTTATGAATTTATGAAGCAGATTATATATAAAATGCCAGTCCTAAGTACCAGACTTACATGAAGAAAAGTTATATATATTGGAAGATGTTTAAGCAAAAAACACCATCCACTGAATAAGTATTTATGAAATCTAGCTTATGCTGGGGATAGAGTGGAGAACAAGTTAGAAATGATCCTTTTTTGTCTAAGCAGAAACTGTAAGACAGGGGTCAGTTGATGTGTACTAAAACATAGAGGTTTTTTTCTGGCCCTACCTCAGAGTTATTGAGTCATAATCTCTGATAATGAAATAAAAACACCATGAGAACTTCTTAGGCACACTAAAATTCGATATTGATCCTCAATAATTTACAAAGGAGTTTCCAGGGAGGATGATTTGTATTATTAGGGGGACAAGAAAGTGGTTGTTCATGTAGTAACTCCAGTTACCAACTTCAAAAAGTATGACATCATAGAAAGGGGTCAAGATTCTGGAAATATGGGATCTGTCACAGAAATACTGTATTGAACAAGTTAAATAATCACAAAAAATTTTATTCTGGACTGTTGCCTTTGGGGAAGGAGATTTGTCTCAACTCCACTAAAACATAGGTGGAAAAATTTTAGGTGCTGGCATGAGCTAGTTGAAAAGTGCTGGAGGACATGAGTGGGAAGAGTGGTCAATGTGCTTAGGCCATCTGTGTCTACTAATTGCTGATCACCTAATTTAAGCTCCTATCCCTTCCCACTGACTGGGAAATAGGGGCGCTATCTTTCTTAATGGTTATATTTCAAAGGCATGGCCCCCATTTCCTTATTAGTAAAACTCGAAAAAGGCTGGGAGAGGATTTACTTGTCAAAAGGTGAGAGGAAGAATTGTTTTTCAAAGTCATGGCCTTAAAAAAAGGGAAGTTAAAGACCTAGAGTCAGTAAGACACTTGTTTATAAGTACTATAGTTAGTCAGGGTGAGGGAAATGTTAAGGCTGTTCTTGCTTAGTTTAACAACTGTCTCTGTGACTAATTGTGCAAATTTCAACCTGCTATCTGCCCCCTCACAGCCAGGATAATAGAATATTTGATTACAGACCTTCTAGTAAACCTATAATCCAAAAAGTCTGCACCTCAAAAGCTGTTACTTAGCAACTATGCACTGTTGTTGCTTGTTATCACTGACTTATTAAAATATTATAATAATATTGTTATAATTTTGAAATTGTTTATAAATAGCCCCAGACCCTCCCCAGTACCCCTGGACCTTCCCAATGCCTCCGGGGCCTGCTTCAATATGGTCATGTCTATCTGACATTAGCTGTTAAATATTTTGAATATTATTTGTTTGCATTATGATTTATAGTTAGTTAGAAATAACTCTAGAAAAAGCATGGCATTAGCAAAAAAAAATTCCTTAGATTTCAATATATCACATTCCTCTATGAATCTGTTCTAGTCACTTTAATTGCAGTACAATCTCAAAAAGTGTCTGATATTTGATAATATTTGCTTTTTGGACATTAAAAGTGTTTTTCTTTATGTGCAATTAAAATATATTGATTTTTACCCTTTGAAAAATGGGCAGGAGACCACAGATGTATTAAAATATTAACTTTCTTATTCTAGTAAAGAGAGAAAAGTGACATATTCGAAGGGTTAAGAGAATGTCTGGTTATTAATTATGATTATAGCTGATGATGGATTAGAGCTAAGATGTTGGAGAGAATTAGGACCATTTTTAAGGTGTATTTGAGGATGGTTTGCTTGACTAGAAGATGATTTAGGTGACCCATTAGAATTCTCTTCAAATATTTAAATGTTTTTCATGTGGAAGAAGAATTAGACTTGTTCTGTATGACCCCAAGGCTTAGAACAGGCTCAGTGGTGGAAAGCTACAGGGATATTTGAGATTAATGTAAAAAATAGTTTTTAAAATCAGCTAACACAAATGTCGTGTTCTATACTTCCATAGCTTTCCTGCTAGAGCATTTACTTTCAACAGTGAATTAAGTCTGAGATGAATTCATTGAATTCTCTCACCAGACTATAAGATTCTGGACAAAGACAACATGGGATTTAATCCAATATCTGTTGAGTTTTTCAACACATACTGGATTTCAGTTAGAGTGTGTCAAGTAAGTGAATTAATAAATGAAAGTGAGTCTTTTTTTTAAAAAAAGAATGTTCCAGCCCAGTCCGGAGGGCCCATTCAGAGATGTATTGTAGGAGAAATCCAGGCAACTTATAATTCTTTAGACTAGAAGAATTAGTACAACCCAACAGAAATACATTTCCTTATAACTCAGTACCCCAAAGGGTTTGGGGTGCTCATTCTGTATCTGGACTTCAGCAACCAGGTAGATTTACACAGGTTAGATATATGTAACAGCATCTAGAGAAAGTCTTCAATTCAAGCCTATTGTAGACACCAATGCCTAGTTGAGAATGAATAAATGGATCTTTAAAAATGATTATCTCCTCTGGATTTATTGTACAGTCAAATATAAGTACTATAGTTAGGCTCCAATATAAACTTGTAGTTTTTCTCATGAAAAGAGGGGAAAGCCTTCTATTCCCCAAACTGAATAGTTGCTACACTTTTGGTTTACTTACTGATCACATCACTCTTTAGAGTAAGCCTCACTGCTGCAGACTAGTCAGAATAGGTAGATAAAGATGAGAATTATTTTCAAGTCCTGGTCTAAGGAAATCTTCAATTGCTAGTCTAGTGTGGGTGATTTCAAGTCTTGCTGTGTTTATCTGCCTCCTACTATTAAGAACTTCAGTTGTCTAGGCTGGGATGATAATGTACTGATATACATACCTTTGAAATTATTTCCAAATAATACATGCTAATATTGTTCCTCAAAATTCACTTTAGGATTAGTATTTACCAAAATTCATTCTAAAACTTAATAATGTTTTTTGGTCAAGTGGTATAATATTTTAATACATACTCAGATTCCTGACTTTCTACTTAGAAACTACTAATATTTCACAAAAATAGGACTCTTTTTCTGGTTTGAGCACACTGTTTTCACCTTCAACTTGTTAAATGTCCTGAGTGTTTGGAGATGAGAGGGACACGTTAAACCTTTCTCAGGAAAAGAAGCACTTTAGAGTCATACATAAAAATGGATCAAACCCTGGCTGGTAGCACAATGGATAAGATGCTGGCCTGCGAACCCAAAGGTCTCTGGTTTGATTCCCCAGCCAGGGCACATAACCAGGTTGCAAGCCAGGTCTCGAGTCAGGTCTGTGGCTGGAGGCAGGTGAAAGGCAACCATACATTGATGTCTCTCTCCCTCTCTGCCTTTTACCCTTTCCCTCTCTCTAAAAATAATAAAATCTTTTTAAAAAGTGGATTACTCACTGGGCAAAAATGATGGTTTAATGGCACATCTGGTTTCATGCCATTAGTCTACTCTATTCTTCTGGGTTTCCAAACCCCAGAGTCCAGGAAATTGATTCCATTGGAACATTACATGGACATTATGGTTCTTTATACCCTTTCCAGATGCAAATCTTGAACTTGACCTTTATAATTTAATCAAGGTATAAATGAAGTCAAGAGGGAGAGGCATGGTCATTGCTTGTTTTAATTTCTTTTAGAAAAAAGCAGCAAAATGAAGGTGATTCCTTCTTGATTTGAATTCTACTATTACATTATTTTTTGTAAAGAATTATCCAAATTGGTCCTGCCACGTTTTGGTCTTAGACTGTATCATTATATCTAACCAGCCTCCTTACTTGTCCAATATTCCAGCTGAGTATCATTTCCAGATATATTAAGCATAGTCATTAATAGGAGCTCTGAATAAGGACAAGTGACAACCAAACTGTACTTTTTCTTTCTGTTATGAGAAACAGCCTGGTACAGCCTGAGCACAGTCAGGATATATTTTGTCTATCAAGTTCTCTGTGTCTATTGTTCTTGTCACCATGCCACAGAAGAAAATTAAGTTGATTTGACAGGATTTGTTTTTCACAAAGCCAAGCAGATTTTTACCCAGTACTGCATGATTTTCTAGGTACTTGCAAATTGATTTCTTGATAATATGTTTCAGTAAGTTTCCAACTAAGTAGTGATGATGACAGGTCTATAATTTTTAGGCTTATCTTTTTATTTTTTAATCTTCCCAGGGTAGGAATAAAAAATGCAGTAAGCTAAGTATTCCAATATAGTTGAATACCCAAGTCCTTTTTAAATTAAAAGATGTTGGGTTAATTGCTATTCATTGACTTTGGCAAACTCCTGAAAAAATTTTATAAATCATCAGAACTTAAAGTGCAGGATACAACCAGTTTTGAAATGAGTTTTACAATAGCATCTTTGTATCACATCCCATATTTTTCCAACTGTTATACAATAACTGTCCTATATTTTAAGCTTTCATTAAGACTTATGAAACTTATCACTTGAAGACTAACTAGCTAAACTCTGCAGCTAATTATATGATTTATAGCCCTTTTATGTAATAAAATTTATTGGTTAAACATGTACACTTAAGATGATACACTAAAATGTATTTCTACCATTGGACTCATTTCTCCAAAAAAAAAAAAAAAAGACAGCATTTTCTGGAATAATATATCACTTTAACACTTCCATGTGAAAATCTCCTGCCTGGACTAATGCCTATCAGAAAGACCAAATAAAATTGGTGGTAAATTAAAAGTTATGATTACAATCCTTGAGACTTTTAATAAAATCTTGAAATAATATATAGTTTAAAGTATATAAAATAAAATCATCTAAAAAACCGTGACCTTCTATAGTTTGATTTTCAAGAATTCTTTGGGACCCAGTTACCTCACTTAAATACTGCTAACAGTTTTAGTAATACTTGATCTCCCAGACTTCATTGCAGATAGAACTGGCTATGGGACCCAATTCTGGCCACTGAGAGGTAGTAAGGAGTTTCTGGGTAGGAAACTAACAGAAAGTAGTCTTTCTTCCCAAGAGAAAGCATTTGGCCCTTTTTTCTTAGACCATAAATGTGTTTCTTATGATATGACAGCTTTCTTATAAGCTTGAAAATGAAATCCACAAGCTCATACTGATAAAGGAAGATTAGTGATATAACTGATCCTGGACTGCTGAGTTCATGCTATGGTTTTCTGTTTAAGCATTGGCAGACATTTCTGTAATGTTTTGTCACATAAAACATTAATGGATTACTAAATGTTAAGAAATACAGTGATTTCCAAACATTATTTTAGTTGTAATATGACCTCTTTAAATTACTTCATGTATATACACCATAAACATAATGTAGTTAAAAGCATTGCTTCTAAATTGAGGATGGGATATTAAAAATGTTGGCTTGTATTCCAAGTAGTCCTGATTGTCCTGCTTTGGAAAAGGAAATAATAAGAGGTTCAAATTAAAATAAGACTTTGTTGTTGACTAAGGGTTGGATTGTAAGCCAGAAAAAAGTAGAATGCTCACCAGCCAGGAGCTGAAAACAACCACACTCTTAACATATTGAAAGCTTATCTTTTTCCTATAGATGGAGGTAATCTAAGAACCATCTCCCTCACATTCCAAAATTGCCTATGTTCCTCTTAAAATGTAAGCTAAGCCCTGGCTGGTAGCACAGTGGATAAGGCGCTGGCCTGCGAACCCAAAAGTCGCAGGTTCAATTCCTCAGCCAGGGCACATAACAAGATTGCAAACCAGGTCTCCAGTCAGGTCCGTTGCTGGAGGCAGGTGAAAAGCAACCATACATTGATGTCTCTCTCCCTTCCCCTCTTTCTAAAAATAATGAAATAAAATCTTTATAAAAGAAAATGTAAGCCAGATAAAACCCAGGTAAAGAAAAAAAGTCACGATACTTGGCACAAAAGGGAAATATTTACCTTACAGGTCTAAGTTTGCAAACCTCAAAAGAACTAACTGGAAGAACTTCTAATAAAATATACATGAAACACATCTTTATGTTTGTCCAGCAAAACATTAAAAACTTACTTGTGGTACTTCAGGTTGGAATGCTGTTGGGGTTGATGGGCCTCTGTCCACTAGAGTGGAATACTTTGTGCACAGTAGCCATAAAAATTCAGGGTGTAGCAGAAACATTTTCTGGGGGTATGGTGTTAATCAGAGCACAATTCTCAGCAATTATTATGAAAATACGAAACACTGTGTTTCCCTCCACAACTAAGAAGCAATACAACTATGTCAAAACTGGGGACAACCAGAAGTTCCAGAAAACTGAGCGGCATGGGAGTCCAACAAACAAAGAAATAAAAAAGAAATACTTATTCAGACAGGCAGGAGGGGCGGAGCAGGGACAGAGAGGATGCAGTGTGGAGGCAGTGGTAGTGACAGTGGTTGTGGCCAGCTGGCAGAAAGCACAGTCACACATTAAAAAAAAAGTAGGTAGCATCACTTAGGGAGTGCTCACAGCATCAGATCAGACCACACAGCTCACAGTTCCAGTACTGGGGGTAAACTAAAGCTTCATTGCATCTGACTATGAAAATCAGAGGGTGTTGTAGCAGAAGAAGAAATCACTGGTCTCTAGGCAAAGTCTGTATGTTTAGAGACTCCTACAGTCATAGAATGATCCCAGACCCACCCTCCCTTGAACTATGGCCAGGGCCAGGGCTAGAGAGGCACCAGTCCCATATGAGAAGGAGGAGAAATGCCTAGAAAAGGGACAAGTACTGAGTGAGCAACACTCTTCCCTCTCAGACCCCTCCCCACATGAAGCACCACATTGTGATGAAACAGGTCACCCCACACTGACCAATACCTAAGGCTTCTCCCCTTACAGTGTAATAGGAGCTCTACCTAAGAAACAGAGGCAAACATAGGAGTCAAATTGAGGAAAGAGAGAAATATGGCCCAAAAGAAGGAACAAATCAAGGTTCTAGTAGGAGAATAAATGATGGGGAGATAGCCAACATAACAGATGCAGAATTCAAAACACTGGTGGCAAAGATGCTCACAGACTTGACAGATATGCTTGAGTATGGCAAATGTAACAGGGAAGAAGTGAAGGCTATGCGAAGTGAAACAAAGGAAAATCTATACAAAACCAATGGTGAGGGGAAGCCAGGGTTCAAATCAATGATTTGGAATATAAGGAACAAATAAATAGTCAACCAGTACAGAAAGAGTAAACAAGAACTGAAAAAATGAGAGGCTTAGGAACCTCTGGGACAACTTTAAACATGCCAACATCCAAATCAGAGGGGTCCTGGAAGGAAAAGAGGAAGAGAAAGAAATTGAAAACTTATGTGAAGAAATAATGAAGGAAAACTTCCCAAATTTGGGGAAGGAAATAAACATGCAAGTCTAGGAAATACAGAGAGTCCCAAACAAGCTACACCCAAGGATGCCCACACAAAGACATGTCATAATTAAAATGCCAAATGTTAAAGAGAATCTTTTTTTTTTTTTAATTTTGTTGTTGTTGTATTACATCCATCCCCTTTTTACTCCCCTCTGTCCCCTTCTCCACCCACCCTCACTCCCCCACAAAGTCAATCCCACTAGTTGTCCATGTCCATGGTTCTTTCATACTAGTTTCTCAACTAAACTGCTCCCCTTCTTTGCTTCCTCCTCTCCCTTCCCCCCTCCCCTTTCCCCACTGAAGGTCTATTCATTGTATTCATGGATCTAGTACTGTTTTGCTTGTTGTTGTTGTTGTTGTTGTTGTTTTTGGTTTTGTTTTGTTTTGTTCATTATTGTCCTATAATGGGTGAGATCATATGGTATTTGTCCTTCACTGACTGGCTTATTTCACTAAGCATAATACTTTCCAGTTCCACCCATGTTGTTGCAAAGGGCAGGAGTTCCTTCTTCCTTTCTGCTGTGTAGTATTCCATTGTGTAAATGTACCAAAGATTTTGATCCAATCATCCACTGATGGGCACTTAGGCTGTTTCCAGCATTTGGCTATTGTAAATAATGCTGTTATGAACATAGGGGTACATAGGTTCTTATGAATTGGTGTTTCAGGGTTCCGGGAATAGTAATAAGATCACTTTAAAGCATTCATAAGTTAAAGTTGGTTCTTATCCATTCAGCCACCCTATGTCTTTTGGTTGGTGCATTTAATCCATTTACCTCTGTACCTGCATTTCTGTCTGTCTCTCTGTTTCTTCATTTTCTTAAAGCAGACTGTTTAACATCTCTTGCAACGCTGGTTTGGTGGAGATGTATTCTTTTAGATTTTTTTTTTTTTGTCTGGGAAACTCCTTATTTTACCTTCCATTTTGAATGACAGCCTTGCTGGGTAGAGTATTCTAGGTTGCAGGCCTTTGTTTTTCATTGCCTGGAATATTTTTTGCCATTCCCTTCTGGCTCGTTGTGTTTCTGTGGAGAAATCAGCTGATAACTTTATGGGAGCCCCCTTGTATGTTATTAGCTGTTTCTCTCTTGCTGCTTTTAGGATTCTCTCCTTGTCTTTGAAATTTGCCATTTTCATGATGATGTGTCGTGGAATGGGCCTGTTTGGGTTCATCTTCCTTGACACCCTCTGTGCTTCCTGAGTTTGCATGACATTTTCTCTCCTCAAGTTAGGGAAGTTTTCTGTCATTACTTTTTCAAACAGGTTTTCTATCCCTGTTGCTCCTCCTCTTCTCCTTCTGGTATCCCTATGATACAGATGTTATTATGTTTCATGTTGTCCTGAGGCTCTCCTAAAACCTCTTGATTCTTTTTCAGTCTTTTTTCATTTTGTTGCACCGCCTGGTAATTTTTTTCTACGTTGACCTCCAGCTCGATGATCTGATCCTCTGCTTTCTTTAGCCTGCTTTTGGTTCCTTCTATTGTGTTCTTTAATTCAGAAATGGTATTCTTCATTTCCTCCTGGCTCTTATTGATGGTGTCCATGTCCTTTTTAATGCTTGTGTAGTTCTCAGTAAGTTCCTTGTAGCTTCCCTGGAGTTCTTTGTAGTTCCCCTGGAGTTGTTTGTAGTTTTCTTTGAACTCATTGAGCTCATTGAGCTTCTCTATCATCGTTATTTTGAATTTCATGTCTGAGAGTGTGCTTGCCTCTTATTTCATTTTTTACCCTTTCTAGGGATTCCTTTTCATTTGCTGAGGGTTTGTTTCTTTGTCTCCCCATTTTAGGTGACTCTTGTTTGTTTCTGCTTCTTGAATTGATCTGCTTTGACTTATTGTCTTAGTGGTGTGACCTTCCGTGGTGTAGAGGTGCACTTTTTTTTACTTCCTGCATCTGTGCTTGGTGGCATCAGCTACGAGGTCCAGACTGGGACATGAGCTGATGTCACCAAGCACAGATGTGTAGGGGGAAATTGGGACAATTGTAATAGAACATAAATTAAAATCACCTTCTTTCTCCTATAACTACTGCCAAACATTTCTGTCATTTTAAGAAGAGGCAGAGAGGCTAATATTTTCACCATTCTCCTCTGAAAGAGGTCCCTGCAGAACAAACTTTGTAAATTATTGATGTTGCCTCTGCTTTACTGAATAAGTAGTAGCAGATCTCAATAGAGGGGTGCCCTGTCACAGATTAATCCTGTTATTTTCAATAGCTAGAGCAATGGCCATGTCCATCATAGAACTCATTAAAGCTATTTCCCTCAGTAGTAAAAATCCTGGGGTAGCCTAAGACTTGTATATAAACTCTAAAATTCAAAATGAGTAGTCCCATTTATGTTTTTAAGATTTTTTTTAATAAAAGAAAAACTAATACATTTCTAGGTATAGGGAGCTTGAGGATGGGGTAGGTGGTGAGAAACAGTGGTTTTGAGTCTCTGAAATCAGTGCTGACCCAGCACCAACAGGCAGGTTTTTGCAGTAGGAAGTGGCTCTTGCTTGAACCAAGTTGTTCTGAGGACCCTATTCTAGTCCGAATAACTCTTGGAATGACTCTCTTCCAAACATTGCTGTGAATGGACATGAACCTAGAACTCATTTGGATCAGAGCAGAGGATTCTGTTCTTTACTGAATGCTGGACCAGACCATTGTGGACTATTTGCCACAGGAACTGGCAAGCTGCCCTTGCCTGACATGCACCTTTTCCCCAAGGATTCACCCAACCTCACCCTGAACAGCCTCAGGACTTCCACCAGGATGCTCGGTTGTGGACCCCACCAGCTGAGTCAGAGCCCAAAATGGGACCTGGAGTATTTGGACTCACCTCTCGGATGAGTGTTTCCCAAAACTGTAAAACTGAAGAATTGATCAACTTTCTACTGTGACCATAGCATTCAGAGAATGGACTGGGACATATTCTTGGAACTGAGAACTCTATAAAGTCCACCTAATTCATATCAGAACAAAGAAAGCAAGGCCCTGAGAGACAAAGTGACTTGCCTGAATATCTTTAGGTGCACATTTGCTACTCTGGACAGGTGGCCCTCATCTCAGCAGTTCTGCAGATTTGTTAACAGCATAATTTAACCATCTAATCAATCCTTTGATTTAGGCTGGCTTTATTGCTGTCAACTGAACCCATCTTAACAGATCTATCTCACTGAAAATTCAAAATTAATTCAATTTTATAAATTCAAAATTAATTGTAAACCTTTGGGGAAAGTTTTAAATAGGTTTTTGTTTTAGCATTATATTTGAAAGAAGTGCCTCTATGAAATGTTATTTCTGGTGTCCCATAAAGAGACTATTCTGATACTGTGAAACATTTTCAGAGTTTCACATGTTCCCTCTATGCAACTATCCCAGGTCAGAGAACTATGAGTCTCATTTTATCCCTAAGGAAGTTCAAGGCTATGTGGTGGCTGAATAAAAAAGAAGAAAAACTAGGGCAACAATTTCCATGTGCCGAGTCCCAGTTCTGTATTCCTCATTGCTCCGCTCCCAGCAGCATGTCCACATCTACATTATCATATCCATCCAGTCAGGCTTTCAGTCTTTACTGCATTCACTTTCTGAATAAGAAGGTAATTTTGATGTTTTTGTTATTTATTAGGGAGCAAAAACCTTAAATAATGAATTTGTCTCCTTTCATAATCTGAGCAATATCTGACTCTATCCTCATGCCTCAGGTGAGCTGATGTTTGCATTATATCAAAAATGTCCAGGTTCCCGTTTCCCCTTGGTTTGGGTATGTTGGAGCAGAGATGGGTGCAGAGGATGGAAGCACCATGGGTTGGGTTTTTTTGCTTTCAGTACCTATATAAAAATTCTCTTCACCAAAAATCCTATGTTATCACAATAATCACTTTACCAGTGCAATTTCTAATTACTGTTTGCATGATTTTCAGTGACATGCTCTTCTGGATTTTTTTTTTCAGTGTGGTAAAATATGCATGAAATGTAAAATTTACTATTTTAATCATTTTCAGTTATAGGGTCCCAGTGGCGTTAAGTACATTCACACTAGTGTGCAGTCCCCACCGTCCATCACCAGAATGTTTTCATCATCCCAACCCTCAAACTGAAACTCTGTGCTCATTAAATACTAATTCTCCCTTCTCCTTGCCTCTCAGCTCCTGGTAACCACTATCAATATTCTGTCTCTATAATTTTAACTGTCCTAGGTACCATATATAAGTGGGATAGTACAATATATATCTTTTGTGTGACTGAATTTTTTCATTTAGTATAATGTCTTCAGGCATCATACCTGTAATAGCATGAGTCAGAATTTCCTTCCTTTTATAAGATAGAATAATCTTTCACTATATGTATATACTACCTTTTGTTTATTAATTTATTCATTGATGGACATCTTGTTTGCTTCCACCTTTTGACTATTTTGAATATGCTGCTGTGAACATAGATGGGCAAATCTCTGTTTGAGTTCCTGCTCAGTTCTTTTAGTTCAGTGTGTGGTTGCCTCTCACACGACCTCAACTGGGGATTTAGCCCACAACCCAGCCATGTGCCCTGACTAGGAATTGAACAGGTGACCCTTTGGTTCACAAGCTGGTGCTCAGTCCACTGAGCACACCAGCCAGGGTTCAGACTGCAAACTCTTGAAGGCAGGACTTATCTTTTCTAATCCTTTGGCAGCTCCTCACAATAACTAAAACTTTGTTTTTCTTTTTTATTTCATCAATATTGATGACTCATATTTTAAATTTCACAAGAGCAAGTTTGGGATGGTTGTTTTCCTACAGATATATTCCACACGTGAGAGAGGTAGAAGCTTCCTATGACTCATCAGCTTTGTGCTAAATAACCTGTAATGTCTGGAAACCAGCTATGTGGGATGATCCATAAAACATTTAATGAATGTCTTCTTTTATTAAATACTAATTATCCATTTCCTGCAGGTAGTTTCTTAGGATGCTGTGAAATAGGTTCTTTGAGAAAGAGTTTTTGTTCTATAGAATTGGGAAACAAAAGCTGCTTTAATCAGCCTTTACCTGGTAAACCTTGTAAACTGAGTACACAGCACACGCAGGGGTTATGGTTGGGAGTGCACTTCTCTCTCCCATGACTTACTAAATAATGTAGCTCCCAGAGCTATGAGAGATTTGGTGTCTTGTGACTGCTCTCTAGCGACGTATGTCCATCATGCTTGATGTTCATTAGTTAGATGAGATCGGTGAGATAAAGAACTGTTAAATTTGTGTTTTCCTTTAATGGATATGTAACTGTGGTAGCCGAGTCACGAGTCACAGAAAAGGAACTTGACAGAAAAGGACATGGCGGTAAGATAAGCTTATTCCAAATATACAGCTTCATAAAATTCTTTTACTAATTTGTCTTGGTGAGGTGATTTGCCAGTGCTTGTTATAAATGTTAATGAGAAAATACAAGAAAAAAAATAAACTAATGCATTATTCCTATATTTTTCTTCATGTGTATGAATTATGCATGCATCTTATTAGTGGCAAATTAAGTAGTGTACTAATTTTAGGTACATTTTCAGAAGAAAAATGAATTGAAAATCTGTTTTTGATGACGTTAGAATACCCAGAAATATGAATGGAATTGGCAACATCTCATATTAAAAAGATTTCATTAGATTTTTAAATACTGAAAATGCCATTTCTTTCAAACTCTTGCTCATTTCTTTCACATTCTTATCAACTGTCAGCTAAAACTAATTAAAATTTCCCTCCTCTCAAAAAAATCAATTAATTTTTTCACAAACATTTTTAGTTATTGTCTTTGGAAATTTTTTCCTCGGGGAGGAAAGTGTTGTCTGAAAATATTTTGGAAATAGAATAGTTTTATGATACTTGGTTTATAACCAAACTAGAAAATAAATAAAGTTGCACTAATATTCATGTTATGACCCTAATACCCTTTTTGGAAGGTGCTGGTTGAACATAATTTCCTAACCTTTGCTTGCTTTCAACAGTTGTAAGACTGAGGATTTCCTTGGCAGAGAACCTGGCTCAGTGACAATGTAAATTTGGCAGGTTCTTGGAAACCTTTTTGTTTTGTAGTTTGAAACTGCAGCTTGCTGATTCTGATACACCTTCCAATCTTCTTACGTTCTGTTGTCTCGTTAGGATCATGAGCTACTGTTTTAAGGAGCTAGAGTTATACTGCAAAATACTGTCCCCTTCCACCAAACAGTCGTAGTTACCAACGATGAGACGCCGATACTAAACAAAATTCTATTCCACAATACACTTTTATTTTACTTTGATGTCTTCTTAAAATTCTTTAACTGGTAGAATCTTATTGTGATTAAGAAAAGCATTTTCCTTTAGTTGGTATGAGAATTTGTAAATTATATCTGGAAAAAAAATTGATTTTATAATCCTGTTGAAAGGGCTCCAGGAGCTGTTCTGATCTCCGACATGCAATGATTAAGAGGACAGTGGTTGTTGGGAAAAGAGAGAAAATGAAGTAATCAGGAGAAATAATGAAAATGGAAACAGGCATTTGGTGCTTCTCCAAAAAAGGAAAAATTAAATTGATTTAATACTGAAATTTACTACACAAAACAGCTCTGCCATGAAATCCAGACCCTATGCTGCCTGCTATGGTTTCAGAACTTCAAAATAAATGATTGAATAGAGTGAAACAGGATTAAATAGTCCCCTGAAGAGCTCTACCTGCCTGCATCTGGCAAAAGACTTTCCATCCAGGTCCCCCCAGGAAATATTTGGAGGAGGCTTCTCAAGTTGAGGGGGATGAGTTTGTGTTTGTTTCCAAGGCAACCTTTGGATGGTTACTTGATAAGAGTGCCATGATTTTAGAGCAATGGAAATGACAACACTTGCAGGCAGACTCAGGTATCATTTCAGAGAGGCAATATAAATATATATTTATATCAAACCACCAGCAGGGAAAAGGGGTTATCTCCTGCTGATTCTAGCGAGGCTTTGGTAGTGCTGTAATTTAAAACAGAGATGACTGCAGTAAACTGACTCTTGGGTTCAAGTTACCTTCAGGGCTAATTCTCTGCTTAGTGAAAATTGAGAATGTTGGAATTTAATGCTATCACTTTTAGAGTAATGGCTGGATGGGAAATTTCAAAATAGTCCAGAAAATTTCATAATTGGTTTGAAAGGCTTTTTTCTTCCAAGTTAGGAGATAGACAGTTTAATGCTGCTAAAGATAATACTTCTACTTCTTCTTCTTCTTCTTTTTTTTTAATATGGAAAAGCCAGTTGCCTCAACTCCCAATGCACTGACACAGCTATTTTCATCTTTTAAAATGCTTTCGGTTTTGAAAAGGAGCATGGATTTTAAAATAATGCATTCACTTCTGTATACTTCTATGCTTACTGTTATGCTTTAAAGTTATTATACTATTTCTATGTTTTCTTCATATTTACCAGTTCAGATGATTAACTAATTTCATTTGTGGCTAGCCTATAATTTGTTAAGTATTGCTCTTGCTTTGAATTTTAGGATTTTTTTAGATGACTGTAAATATGCTGCCAGGGACACAAGAATATAAAGAATGTTCTTCAATTAAATTTTTCTTTAGGATAAATCTTTCTTTTGAAGATGTAGGTCAAAGGTATCATCACCTTTGTCACTCTTGTCACATATCAGGCTGTTTAAACTTTTTTGCTTGCTGTCATCCTATAATAATCATGTATTTCTTAGATTTGGAAATGTGTTTCAGGTTGATAAATAGCTCTGCTTTAAGCTTTAAACCCTCTTACTAGAAAAGTCTACCAGATTCAAAGTATGTCTTCATATACAAGAACCATGAGTTATGATTCATAAGAAGTCTCAGTAAATCAACCATATGAGACTATTTACAGAGCTTGTTTAAAATTTCACTTCAGGGAATTCAGTGGAATGGGAAAGCATTTGGTAATTTTTCTTCTCACCAAGAGTTACTGAGACAATTTTTCTTTCAGCAGATTGGTGTACTTGACAGGTGAAATCATTGTTGTTCTTGTTGTTTTATGAAATGGGCCACGAACCTTATAATTATAATTAGAAATAATTTCAATGTTACAATAACAGAGGTAGGAGACAGTTCTTACAATTGTAGCAATCACAAGATATAAGAATACTTTTGTAAGAATTCCATCATTAAAATACCAATGACTTAGTTTTAGATGAGGTTTTGCTTTCCTTGCTTAAAAATTATCCCTCTGCACACCTGACACTTTTTCACATGAAATAGCAGATCATCTCACAGCACCTACCATGAATGCCAGTTTTTATGTAGATATTAAATCTTGGCAGGTTTTCTATCAGTCCAGGCAAACGTTTACCCTTTTTATTGGTGTTTTCTTCAGGTATGGATTTCAAATCATGTTTCTTAAAAGCACCTTAGAGGCTTATTAAATAGTGATCTATAATATCTTTGATAAATTAGGACGACTCTCTGAGGAAGTCATGTCTTAAGTTGAGGCTGGGTGCATAATTAGGAGGTAGCAGGAGAATAGGGGAAGGAAGAGGACTAAAGCACGAGGCACAGTATTTGCAAAGGGCCTGTTGGAAGAGAGAAAAAAAGCACTACATGAGACTGAAGGCACAGAGTGATTAAATTCTAGAAAGTGAGGAGGATGGAAATGAATTTTGGTTGAGAAATCTCTCAAGTTACCAAAACCATTCCCTAAACAAGGAAAAGTACTGACTTCATTTACTAAGGTTAGACCAAAACATTTTACACATCATATATGATGGTGCAAAATAGCATGTATTTCTATGGAAATGCCACGATGGGTTGCATAATGCTTGGATGTTTATTTTATTTGGGGGGGGGGGGTCATCTCTTATTCCTTTATTTTCTGTAGGCTTTTTTTTCAACTATATTCTACCTCTCTGTCTGCCTCTACAACTTTAATCTCAATGAAGCAACATAGTGAAGGCACTCACCTAAAAGGAAAACCTAAGTCCAAAATTCCCAAACTTCAGTTGTTCTGGAACATTGCTCGCCTAGGTGGCTAGATAAGAGGGCTGACAGGTCCCACCATACCCAGCAAGAGGCTTCTGGGTATCTGAACAGAAGAAGATGCTACATGAATCAGAGTTTGTTTCACTGAATATGAGAAAGGGGATTCTGTAACCAATTGCCAACCTTTGCAGATGATCATGGGGAGATCACTTTGGAAACTTCATTTCAAATCAGGTGTTTTCCCCCCAATTATATAACTTTTGCTATTATAAAATATATAGTTGCATTCTTTAGTTCATACATATGCAGGTTCTGACTTAATATACAATTCCCTTAATGGTGGGAAAGTCTCATTTTATACATACATGTTTCAGTTTTCTGTCTGGTTTTTAACAGATGCCAGCTATTTTTTAAATAAAATAAAAATGAGTTATTTTTAAAGGATAATAGTTATGAACATAATCATTTCTTATAAACTTTTCATCATCAAGACTGAGATGAATAATTATTTTCTGTTACTATATATAGACTAAGAAGGAATCTGAGGATTGCTTTTTATAATTATTGATTTATGCTTTGTCAACATTTACCAAAATGACTTTGATGGAAGATAAGACCTGGGGATGTTGCAGGCATTTTTTGATAAAAGATTCTCTTGTTAAATAAGTTTAAAACAACATGGAATTACTTAGGCTTTTGAGTTTTTTTTTTTTTTTTTTTCTTTTTGATGTCTAAAACACTTTTTTAAAGCCTTTAAAATGAAAGTGTACATAGTAATTCCCTCAGAATGGGATGCATATTACCTTTCTTAAACTTGTTCAGATAATTCTTGCTCTAATGTTTTCTGAAGAACACCTTGGAAGACTAGAGTTTGGTAGAAAAGTTTCTAAACTCAAGAGGGTTGCCACTTGGGGTGCTCTATTTAAAAAATAAGATGTGGTTGTTACAAGGTAGTTTCATTCACTTGCAGCAAGTAAAGGAGACAAGAGATTTATATCTAAAGCTCTGTCTCTAGAAGGGATGCTTAACCCTTGCTCATATATAGGACTTTGTCAATTACATGTTGATTTCTTGGCCACATTTATCTGATTGGATTCCTGTCAGCTTAACCTGTTTATGGTTGCATCTGCAAAATATTGGGCCACATTTTAACATTACAAAGAAGTAATATTTAGAACTGCTCAGACCCAGAGACCCTTGTCCTATCCAACACAACATTCCAGGAAATGCTGTTCTCTGCTGTGTTATTCCTCATTCCCTGACTGGGGAGTGTAGAAAGAAGAGTTGCTCACAACCACATGTCACACCACAGGACACTTGCTACTAAGGAGAACAATGGTGTGCATCCTAAGAAAACACTGAAAATACATGTCAGAATGACTTACATTGGAATCTGTTATTAAACAAAAGTATTAAAGTTTGGGTCCCATTAGGAAATAGAAACTGCTCAATAAGTTACACAGGAGAAGCTTAATATAAAAAATTAACAACTACAATAAAAAGTATTACCATGATCTATAAGAAAACACTACATGGTCTCCGGGAGCCAAGGAGAGCCACCGAGGGAGGACAAACCCGCAAAAGGTACAGACCCCCTTGGAGGAGGTAGTTGGCTCAGTCCCCAGAGAGCAGAGAAGCTTGGGTTAGCCGGGCTGGAGCCGGGCTGGAGCCGGGCTGCAGTCCCAGGGAAGCAATAGGCAACCCGCTGAGGTTCACTCTGAGCAGGTGATTAGCAGCTAGTGGCAAAGCTGTGCAATGGGACTTGGAGCACCAGTCTGGGCAAGGGCCTCGGACATGCAGGCTAAACAAGACGGGCAGAGGAAGCAACAGACAGGGCCACAGACAGGTTGCATGCAGGCTGCTCACAGAGGCTTGTGGAATTAACTGCTGCTCCCTACATGACCCTCCAGGCCATAGGCGACTATTGGGTTTGTTTTTCTGTTCAGGGAGCTGTGGGAAAGATTATCCCCAGGCCAAAGCTGTAAGATCAGAGAGGAGTGGCATTCAATGACTGGCTGGACAGGCTCCAGTGCTGCCCTGTGACACCCTGCCCACGCAGGTCATTTCAGGGAACCTCTTCCTCTTTCGCTGTTCCTCCAGTGCCCCCTGCTGAGGAGGATAAACAATGTGCTCACTTTACAGGAGAGATGCTTACAGGGATTCAGTTGTTTATCATGCATCATATATCAAGGATGCACTTGGAGCTGAGAAGCAATAAATTGACAACTGACACAAGTATGCCACTTATCATAATCAGTGGTGGCCTACGTAGCAGCATGTCTTATCACCATATGTCACTACACAGTGTGAGGGCTGCTCCTGATGCCATGTTTCTCACCCTCCCATCCAAATGGAATACCTGGAGGAGTGTTCCTGGTATTCCATTTACTTTGTTTGGTTTTTGAAATAATTGTGAGTTTGGAGGAAGTTGCAAACATAGTACAGAGAAATCCTGTTTACCCTTTATTCAGTTTTATTCAACCGTTAAATCTTACAGAACGTATTGCATTATTAAAACTAAGAAATTGACATTGAGACAATGTGTGGATAGAGTTGTGCGGCATTTTATCGTACGTGCACACTGTGACACTTTTTCCATAGTTATTTCTTCATGATAATAGAAATTGAGTTACGATCTTTTCCACTCCCACATAGATCTCCCTTGTTCTGTTCTTTTATAGTCAAACCCACCTCAGACCCTACATTCATAACTCCTGGCAACTGCTCATCTGTTTTGTGCGTTGTCAATATGTCTTTCATTTCCAGAATATTATGTAAATGTAGTTATATGGTATGTAACCTTTTGAGATTGGCTTCATTTATGAGCATAATACCCTTTCATATATTTGTTAATGATTTTTATCCACAATCACTGCCTTTTCATTATTTTTAGATTATTTACATTTCATGTAATAATTGCTATTACAGGCACTGCTTAACAACAGGATATGTTTTGAGAAATGAGTTGATAGGCAAGTTGAAGTCATGGGAACATTATAGAGTGTACTTATACAAACCTAGATGGTACAGCCTGCTGCAACCTAAGCTATGTAGTATAGCTTATTGTTCACAGGCTACATGCCTATACAGGATGTTACTACACAAAATACCACCAGGTCAAATTAAGCGCAAGAGAAAATGGTGCAATGAGGAGACACAGTAAATATGAGATGTATGAGGCAGTTGCTGCTGGTATAACAAAACATACTGTTTATAAATTGATAGAATACACTCTTAAATAATGATGAAAAGTATAGTGCATAGTAAACATATAAACCAGTAACATAGTTTATTATTCATATTAAGCACTATGTACTGTACATAATTGTATGTGCTATACATTTATACATCTGGAAGCATTAGCATCACTACAAACATGTGAGTACTGTGTTGCACTATGACATTACTATGGTTATGACATCATCCAGCAATAGGAATTTTTCAGCTTCCTTGTAATCTATAAGACCACTGTCCTATCAATATATATGGTCTGTCATTGACCAAGATGTCATTATGCAACACATGATTGTATAGGGCTTAGGCCTGTTATTTTAGTTTGTTTTATCTGTGTTTCCTCTATTTTTAGTTTCTCTCTTTCCTTTCCCAGCCTCTGTGAGTTACTTGAACATTTCTTAGCATCCATTTTGGCTTGTTTGTAGTGTCTTTTAACATCTCATATATGGATGTTTTTAGTGGTTTCTCTAGATATCACATTATATATACATGTATAATTCATCACAGTGTATTGATGTCAGCACATTGTCAGTTTCAATGAAATGTAAAAACTACCTTCTTTATATCCTCTACCCTCCCTAGTTTATAATATACTCATCTGAAATAACTCCTTTACATATATTGAGAACCATTTCAGACAATGTTATACTTTTTGCTTCAAACATCAACCATAATTTTTAAAATATAGGAGGAGAAAGTATAGTGCATTTAAACATGATTTTGCTCTTTCTGTTGCTCTTTGTTCATTTCTGATGTTCCAAGAGTACTTGTTTGTAATTTTCTTTCTATTTCAAGAACTATCTTATCTTTTCTTTTAAGGCAATTTTGATAGCTATGACTTCTTTTAGTTTTTCTTTTAGAATGTCATCATTTTTTGACTCCTGAAGGATAATTTTGGTAGAAATAGAATTTGGGGCTGGCAGATATTTTCTTTTAGAACGTTGCTAACTGTTATTTCACTTTCTCCTGGCCTCCATGGTTTCTGGTGAGGTATCTGCTGCTATTCAAGTTGTTTTTCCTTTATAGATAGGTGTCATTTCTTTCTGCCTTCAATCTTTTTGTTGTTGTTATTGTTTCCTGAAATTCTGTTTTCATGTATCTTGAGGATTATCTCAGCATTTTTATTATATAGGTTTATGTCTTTTGCCAAATTTATGAAGTTTTCAGTCATGATGTCTTTGAATGCTATTTCTGAACCCTCACCTTTCTCCTCTTTTTCTGGGACTCCAATAGCATGAAAATTAGATCATTTGCTATCATCTCTCTGATCCCTGAGATTCTATTCCTTGAGAAGTAAGGTAAAAAAAATTTAGGGTGTTTGTGATAAATATACATATTTGGTCTTTGTTTCTAGTTCTTGGCATGCATCTTTTAAAATTCTTAGAATCTCTTAAATGATAAGAATGCCTTTTGCTTGCTAGGTGGTTGGGGTTCCTAGATAGCTTCATAATGGAGGTTGATCACCAGACAGACCACACCATGATTAGGGGGTTGGAACTTTTAATCCACCTTCTGATCTTTTATGACAAGTGAGGGGCTGGAGATTGAGTTAATCACAATTACCAGTGGTTTAAGCAATCAAGCCTATGTAATGAAACTTTCATAAACCCCCCAAATGATGGGGTTTGGAGAGCTTCTGGCTATCAGGATACTGAGAGGTTGGCACTCCTGAAGGGGGTACGGGAGCACTGCAGCCTCCCCTCCCCCATACTTTGCCCTCAGCATCTCTTCCCTTTGGCTGTTCCTGAGTTGCCTTCTTTATAATAAACTGGTAAATGTAAGGAACAGGTGCCTTTCTCAGTACTGGGCGTCTTCTAGAAAATTACCAAACCTGAGCAGTAGGATCATGGGAATCCCTGATTTATAGCCATTTGGTCAAAAGGACATGTGACAACATGAAATTTGTGACTGTCTTTTGAAGGAGGGGCAAGCTTGTGGAACTGAGACCTTAACCTGTGGACTCTGTGCTAATGCCAGGTTGTTAGTGTTGGAATTAAGTGTAATTGTAGGACATCTAGTTGGAGTCCAGAGAATTTGAGAATGGGTTGATGTGGGGGAAGAGAAACCATACATACAGTGGATATATTTTAGTATTTCCCTGGGATATGGCAATTATGTTCTAAGCACTTTCTAACTTGCTAAGTTGCCCCTTTCCCACTTCTTTGGCTAAAGGAAGCAGGTATTTCTTGGGGAATTTTCTTTGTTCCCATTGGAGTTTTTGGGTTAGTGGATCTTCCAGCATCAAGTTCTGAATATAAAAAGGCCAAAAGAAAACCCAGGGAATTTACCACCATATACTTTTTCAAGTTGATAAGTAGTCTGCTTTCCCTCTACCTTTCAAAGTCTTTCTCTCTCTCTACTTCTTTCCATCTCTCTCTCTTTCTCTCCCTTCTCCCTTTCTTTCTCTCACTCCATAAATGTAAGATCCAGTGTTTTAGGCTATTTTTAATGAGAAATAGAGGAGGGTATGTTTATTTTACCTTTTCTAGAACCAAAAATTCCCAACCAATTTTAAATATTAGGATCTCTTTCTCTATAGTAGAAAATGATTTTCTTCCCCTACTTACCAATTTTTCTCTCTTTTACGTAGCTATGCAAGATTGGCTCAGAAACAAATTTGATTAAATGACCTTCCAAGGTCACTATTACCAGGTGTAAAAACTTTCTCAACCATTCCCTTGTTAATAAGATGTTTTCCAAAGTTCATTCACACATGAGATGCAGACATTTCCAGCATACATTGATTAAATTCTCAGTATATACTAACCAGTTTCCCCAAACAGACATTTAGGTCTTGTCTGTTTCTACTGTTTTATTGAGACTTTTTATAAGTGCCTAATCCAAATTTATTAATTAGCAATATTTTTAAACCAATTATTTCAGTCTATTAAGCTCAAATGTATGGATTAAAATACCCTCTTTCTTCTCTCAACACTCTTATATGAGGCTCATGTGCAGCATAAATATTTGAGTGATTTAAATGATGTTGTTTTAGTTAGCAATAGGGCTGGGAGCAGAATTAACAGCTATTGGTGAGAAGGGGTCTGATACACACTAGAAACTTTATATGCATTATCTAATATATTCCTCAGAATAAAGCCATGATGTATGTAAAATTCATTTTACCAGTGAAACTTTTACAAGGTCACAGCATTAGTAAAATCCAACCTGGGATTGAACTCTTGTTCTAAGTATAGATCTAGCCAGCAGTCCATGAACCATTAGGAGACCATTAAATCAATTTAATGAACAGCAAACACTAAGAAAAAGAAGAGAGAAAGAAAAAGAAAAACTGAAGCATATCAGAGTAGAAAACATCACTAGACATTTCAATAGTAAGGGAAAGTATTGATTAATAAAAACAACAGTTTTCTTCTTTTATATATATTAATGATGTATATGCACTGAGTGCCAATGCATAAATTGTTTTTCATAGCACACTATGTGGTTTGCACAAAAGTCTGGAGCCATTGTGTTAGATGACCTTTGAGATACTTCCATTCCTTAATCTAAGAGACATTGTTTACCATACCCACAGGGCAAATATTTTCCAGGAAAATGCATCATTCTTCCAGAACAAAATTTATGTTTCAGAGCCCCACATTTGCTATGGAAAATCTCTGGGTTAAAACAGAAAAACAGAAAGTAGCAATCACTATGGCAAAATTTCGTGCTACCGTGTAACTCTTGCTGGTCTAAAATTTGTGTTTGTGTGTGTTTCTGTTAAGAATACATTGTGCCATTTGACTTTTTTTCCCCTACTAATCTCAAAATTTAAAGAAAGGTAAACTTCTAATCAATGTCATAATGAGATATAAATTGGACACTTAAAGTACAAAAGACACATTACACACCAATGGTTAAGTAAACAAGATTCTGGAGTCACACAGATGTATTTCAAGTCCAGGCTCTGTCACTCAGAGCCCTGGGTAAAGTGCTTCTCAACCTCCTTACCTGGAAAATAGTAGTAATAGTAGCAACTTGCTCATGCTGTTGGGATTTAAATTACACACACACATAGTATACACACACATATATACACACACATATATATATAAAGAGGTAGACCTCTCTAGATTGATAGATATGTTTTAGTAAGCAAGGGAAGTTACACACAAGACTTGTCTTGGGTAGACATAAGACAAGTAGATCTCTGCACCAGCCTCCCAGATTCTTAAGTGTTTATATAGAGGTCTTAATGGGGTTTAGTCATGTATATAGTCCAGATGGTCTCAACAACTCATTACTTTTGTAAGATTATGTCCTTGTAACAGCTCCTAGTGCTGAATGGTGAGCAGAACATAAATCCAAGGACAGGGGAGGGAGTAAGGAGCCCCAGATGGCCAGGGCCTAGCTGGAAGGTCAACCAGGGGGCATGTCCTCTCAATGGCCTCCTCCCACACTACACTATACAAATCAGTCCTCTCCATAATCTAATTTTAGATTAATTGACATAATTTTGTAGGGTCAAATAAGAGCCAGAAATTACATAGCATAGTTGGATTTCTATAATGAAGCATAAATTCCAAGAGCTGTTGCTTTTAACTAAACACAGTGTTTTGAAAATGGCTTACACACCTGAGCACATCACTGATGAAAGGACTTTTGATATTGCAGGACAACCTGGAGCCACCCATGTTCCCAATGCAGAAGGGCTCACTGAACCTCCTGAGGCAGAAATGGGAATCCAGTGATTACCAGAAAAGTGAGTGTTGTCCTGGGGGCAGTCGTTGCAGGCTCTTCCGGCATCGAGAGGGTGAACTGCCTGACGCTGAAAGAGAGCTAGTCGTGTCACCTGGGCCCCCAGACACCCCAAGTCTGCCCTACTGTGTAGAAGAGACGTTGAGCTCAGAGCCTGAGGAGAAGGGCCGTGAGGACAAGTGTGACAATGTCAGGGAAGGTAGCCAGCCTGAAGTACTGAAGGAGGATTCCTTGAGTGGTCGGCGCAAGATAGAGCGCTTCTCCATCGCCCTGGATGAGCTGAGGAGTGTGTTTGAGGCTCCTAGGAGTGGAGACAGACAAGCTGTACCAGCTGAGTATGCACGAAAGGTAACGAGCTGCTGCATCAGCATCTAAGTTTATTGCTGCCAAGTTAGACAGCTTGCCTCGCCTGCCTTTTATGTCTAAGTGTGTACCTTTCTCCCCCGACCTGTACTCTAGACAGATGTCCTGAAGCAACCATATAATATGGTGTGAAATGTGGGATCCTTTATATCTGGCTTCCTATATGGTTTGTCCCAGTTGAGACTCTTCCTCCTTTTACTCCCACTAGAATGGTTCTGATAGGTCCTCTAATGCTATTTTTCTGTTGTGCATGTGCGTTGTTTCCACAACTAGGTTTTAAGTTCCTTAGGAGCAGGGACAATTTCTTACTACTCTTTGTACTTCAAATAATGTAACAAATAGTGCTGTGCTGCATTTAGCTAGAGCTCAGTAAGGATTTATCAGTAATGATGGTGAAATGGGACAGGTGAAGGCTTCGGAACCACAGTGACCTAGATTTTAATCCTAAAACTTGCCGTTTACTCCTCTAGCTACATGACACTTAACCTTGAGAATATAAATGTCTTAATTGGCTACTTTACTGGGATTGTGTGAGGATTATTGATAATATATTTTAACCACTACACATAGAGTCTGAAATACTTTGCAGTACATGACAATCATGCCTTAGTGATTATGGTGCACTGTGTCATATATAAAAACTACGTCTATTAGCTAAAGGGGTCATTTAATTGAACACAGAATAGGATTAGTAACATCATTAATGGAGAGACCACATTTATACTTCTGTCGTCACTTAAAACCAACCACTGTTTGAACTGGAGTTGCTTGGATTTATTACACTCATTAGTGTCCCTATGTAAAATATTATATTTGAATTTCATAAATAATTAGTAAATGATCTCATGTTTTCCACTGGGAGGCAAACTCCATGCTTTATTAATTTATTACCTAGTGACAGTTATCAGAAAGGTACAGTCCTACGCATATTAATGGATAATTAGCCATCACAAAAGGCTTCAAAGAAAAAAAATCACTCAAAATAAATGATTTTGCTAATATTTGCTTTCAGTTATATATATATATATATATATATATATATATATATATATATATATAGTAGTTACAATGAGACCATTCTTGTACAGCAAATAGCTCAACTTGGTTTAATGAGAGTAAGATATGAAGTTATATTTATGAGTTTTTACTGAAATCAGAGAATTTCTCAAAGACTCAACCATTTGTCAGTCCCTAATTTGGGAATTTTCTTTACCTCATGTTCATTCAACAGGTGCAATTATTTATTTTTGTTTATAACTTTATAATATCTTTTATTTGGGTGTTGAAGGATTGGGGTACACTGATCTTAGATATTTATAGTTTTTAAAAAAATTTTATCTGACTAAATTAAGAAAAGTAAAGTTGCAGAAAAGTTTCCATTCAACCTCTGTTGATTTTAGTGTAAGTTTGGACATTTATCAGATATAATAATGAAACAAATAGTCAACGGCAGAAAACGTAATCCCTATAAATGATGTAATGTAACCTATCTTCATCTGGAAGAGGTGCAGCTGCTTAAATGCAATGGTGAGAAAACAAGGCATTAATAATGGTTTCTAGTTGAAAGAAGAGATTATTACTATTGGTATGGCATGTGATTTTTTAATCTTGTGTCCATGAAAATAATTATGGAAAGAAGCAGATACATGAAAACCACCATTTGGTTTACAAAAATGGAATTTAATGCACTGTGTTCAAAGGTACTGTGTCATAACATGGCATTTCCCTAAATGTATGAACATAGATTGTGCATTTACAAATTTTTCTTCCACTCAGATGCCCATGATTTTTAGAATCATTTTATATAAATGAGTATTAGAAAAGTTTGTAAAACTCATTTTATAAATTCCATGTGACTTCTAGAAGAAGAAGAAAAAATGGAGAAATGAGACACCAATGAGGACTTTAAACTGCTTTCTTACAATTAAGTATTTTGTTATATTATTAGGCATGTGAAAAGAATCCTAGTTCAACTTAATTTAAAATTATATATTTCACATCAAAGCATGGTAATTATATACTAACCTTTTATTTTTGTAGATACTTTTCTTCTTTCATTAATACTTTGCTATTGTTATAAAGTAATGAGATATGTATTTGCATAAATGATGCAAAACATTCTAGCTACTTCATAACTATGACACTTATTGAGATATTGATGATATGGGGAAAGGTATTTAATATTTCATAAAGTTGAAAATAAGGCCAGAAAATAATTTTAGATGAGGAAAGTTCTTGCAATTACCAAATTATCTCAACAATAACAATGAACTATATTTTAATGTTACTATAGAGGAAACTCTTCAGCAATAGATACTTGCTTAGAAAAATTTTACAAGATATTAAGGTTTGTAGACTTTTTAAAGGTGTAGAATAATATTATATATATATATTTATAGATGCACATATTCGTTTAAAGCATTTTTAGAAAACATAAGAGAAATAAGTCTTTATTTATTAAAGAGTACCCATTTAAGGAGAGTTTGGTTCAGAAAAGTGTTTGGGAAAAAGAAGTGCAAGAGTCAATATTATTTTCTGTAACATACAAACTCATTAAGAGATGACCTCAAGCCCTATAAAATATTCACTCTATTCAGACCTTTTACTAAAATAATTTATCCTAATATAATTATAACAGAAAATTAATGAGAGGTTCTTAATTCTTAAAATTAAAGAGAAATTCTTAAAAATAATTTTATATTTTCCAAAGAGGTACACAACCTATTATTATAATTTTTTAAATACCCTGTAAAAGCAACACAACCTATTGTTATAATTTCTAAAACACCCTATAAAAGCAATCTAGAATGAACTGTTAAATCAAAGATTATTATGCTAATGAGTCAGACTATAATTCAAAAATATGAATCTTTAGTACATTGGTATTATCCAACATAAATGGTGTACAACATGATTTTTGAAAAGGTTTTAATGATTTACAAGAACTTAAAATTATAAATTTTGGAGAGGATATCCCATTCACTTACAAAACTAAATTATAATTTGTCGTTATGTAATACAATGTATCAGTTAGTATTCACTGCATAACAAACCACCACAAATTACCAGCTTTGAACAATAAGTATTTATTATTGCTTTCAAGTCTCTGGGGAGCTGGGAAGTTCACCTAGTTGTTTCTGATCTCACTCATGCATCTATGGTCAGCTACAAGTCATTCAGGACTGTTTATTCTAGGGTGTCAGTAGAGTTTGGACAACAGTCTACCTCAATTAGGGCTAAGACAGCATGGATCCCTTCAGCATCCATTCTCATGCCCATGTAAATAAGGGGTTTCTTTATTCATTAATTAAATTTGCTTTTATTCCTATCACGTCTCCAAATAGTAAGTTATCTGACTTTCATGGTAGATTACTTGATGATTTCCAGTTACAATTCTCCCCCCAAACCTCAACTCACTCATGCAGTCATGTTGATGCTCCAACAGAAACTGTTTCTATCACTTAGTCCCTACATTGATGAAGGCCATTCAAACTTGAGCCGAACTTGATCAGAAAGAGTAAGCATCATCACCACATGCTAGTCATGCAGCCTCAGAATGCATGAATTCCATCTTTTGTATGACTGCAGACTTGAAGAATAACATGAATATACAAGGCTAAGGAGACTGTGGAACTGCATGTGCATCAATGATTAAATAGGATATAAATAATTAAATGTGGTTTAGTTTGTGGAATATGTTATTTTCATTTCTCCCAATAGTCAAAGCCTCTGGTTTTTCATTTAATGACCAATTTGTCATGTCCTACTTTGTAGTTCTGCATAACATCAGTCCTTTAACAGAGCAGGTGAATCATGGCTTGCACTTTGGCTTCCTCTACAAAAATCACTTCATTAGTTGCTTGACATTATGTTTGCTCCTTAAGCCCAGGCATGCAGGGACTTAGGGATTAATTTATTTCTCATATTAGAGCAGTAAGCACTACTTTTCTATTACAGCTTCCTGACTCCACCATCTCCCACCCTTCTCTCAATAACATTTCTGAGAAGTTTTCTGTCCAGTGCAATTTATTTTGTAAAAGCATTTAACAAGATGCTATTCCAATAACCAAACTTTCAAAAATATAAAGCTAATTTTTGTTTCCTATGGGAAGACTTTTAAAGATCTTTGAAGAAATAAAGTAGTTTTTCTTTGCTTGAAAATGGGCAAGTAGTATTTTGTAGGGCTGAAATAAATAGTTTACTGAAAAAAATCACTACATTTGTGTGTGAGAGGACATGTTATAGAGAATCATAATTTTTATAGAATATAAAAGAATAGTTCTTGATGACTAAGGGTCACTTGGAAACCTAGGGTTAGCTATGTCCCCATTACATGAATTTGAATCAGTTATTTCACCTCAATGATCCTTAACTTTCACATCTATAAAATGAGGAAATTAATACAGCACAGGACTTTTATGATTATAAAATTATATAACACTTAAAGGCAATGTGGTATTGATGAGGCAGCACTAAATGAAATTCAAGACGTAGCACCAAAATATCACCTAATGAATATTTCTTCTACTTTCTCTTCTTTGATATCATTTTTGTAACTCAGTACATGTCCTTGGGGAAATACTCAATCTCAATGGACTTCTGTTTCCTTACCTATAAAGGCAGAAGCTTATGCTATGGTTTCTAAGTTTCATGTCTGACAACCTACCTTAATCTTTTGGAAAGGCCCACTTAGAGGGGCTCTCACTGAATATTCAATAGTGCAAATGCTGATGACACTTTCCAACAGGAGCTGCAATCCCATTTTGAGATGATGAGAAAAAGAACTGTAAATTGTTACGTTATAGTTCTCAAAGCTTTATTGAAACCCAGACAGATATGTTTGCCAGCTTAATTGTCCTTTTCAATTAATAAAATGGTCACTGGCATTTAGGGACTCAAAATCTAAATTCAGGCCCTAGCTGGTAGCACAGTGGATAAGGCGCCGCCCTGCAAACCCAAAGGTCGCAGGTTCGATTCCCCAGCCAGGGCACATAACCAGGTTGCAAGCCAGGTCTCCAGTCAGGTCTGTGGCTGGAGGCAGGTGAAACGCAAGCATACATTGATGTCTCTCTCCCTCTCTGCCTCTCTCCCTTCCCCTCTTTCTAAAAAATAATGTAATAAAATCTTTAAAATATATATTTATAAAAAATCTAAATTCAAAAGAGGTACAAAACAGGTTATCAAGTGTTTATCACACCATACACACACACGCACACACACAAGAATTAAACTTAGACTCAAATATACCACAAGGATGAGTTATAATATCTTGTTTCATTTTCTGCAGCTTTTCCTTTCCTATTTATTTTTTAAAGATTTTATCCATCATTTTCAGAGAGGGGAAGAGAGAGAGGCAGAGAGGGAGAGAGATATCCATGTATGGTTGCCTTTCACCTGGCTCCAGCTACAGAGCTGACTGGAGACCTGGCTTGCAACCTGGTTATGTGCCCTGGCTGGGAATCAAACCAGCGACCTTTGGGTTAGCAGGCCAGCACTTTATCCACTGTGCCACCAGCCAGGGCTGGAGCTTTTTCTTAATGGGATACATTTTTTCAATTAATGATAGTGTTTGGTGGCTCATTTCATCCATTTGTATGTTATTTTACAGCCTCCTGTCCAGTGTTTTATGTTATTTGGGAAAACAATAGCTCTGTTGATCTGATGGTAAAGTTCCCAAGTGAATACATTTTCAGGGCCTTTAAGGCTTTCAGAGGAAACTGCCACCTTGTCTCATTAGTGTCTCCCAGTGATATATGTAGTCACAATATGACACTGTTTAAAACTGTAGTGCCAATAACCACAAAAAGATATTTAACAATATTGACTCACTTTCAACTGGGAAAACTGCTGTCAATTCATGGATTGGCGTTTTTTGACAGTTTACTTGGAAGACTGGGGAGGGTTTCCATCATTGTGCTACAACAATATCGATACCAGCTGTGCTGCCTCTGTTGTGAACCTGCTTTCTAGTACTCATTCCCTAGATGCTTATCGAACATATCTACTTTCTGACCAGATTAATTCAATGACTTTCATGCATGACTCGTTTTCCCCTTCCCTGGCCTCTCATTGCTGATTTTCATACTCTACAAGGTTCTGTAGGAGAATCTACTCACCATTCAGGTCAGCTAAAATGCTCTCATACATTGAGATGGGTGATTAAATAAAGAGAACATTGGTCTTTATTCAGGGCCTTTGACTCCACAAGGTCCATGGAGATGATGTTTCAATCATTGAAAGTCCACCAGCAACCCAAAGGCCACCCTGAAAGAAGTTAACATAGAAATTCCTTTGATAACACACAGACAGATATACTTCTGCTCACTGTGAAGAAACCCGGAAGAAACAAGCTTACACAACCAAAGTTCGTATCTCTTGTAATAAGGTAGATTGATATCGTATGACTCCTGATATGATTGTGGTTGAAAAGCAAAGCATTGCTCCTGTGGTATTTTTGTCAAATTTTGTGATCACAATTTATTCATGGAAAAACATCACATAAATTTATGCAGTAGCGGGTATTCTATAAAACTGTTGGGCATTACTCTCAGAAATGGTAAAGTAGTATTGGACAAATACTAAAAACTGCCATAGGACTGGCAGCAACTAAAGAGGCATGATAACTAAAACGAGAATGGGATGTGCTGTCAAATCTCAGACCAGAAAGGAGGGCATTAGTAGGAAAGTTGGCAAAATTCTAACAAGGTCTGATTACTTTCTGGTTTCAAAATCACACATGGTTAAATAAAATGTTGAGGGAAAGCTGGACAAATGGTGTAGGGAATTCTGTATATTATTTTTGCAACTTCCTGTAAATTTAAAATGATTGCAAAATAAAAAATTAAATAATTGCTACAGACATTGTTGAAGCTGAGAATTGTGGTCTCTTGTTTTGATTTTTCCAAAAATAATATTAAATAATTTTTAGATATTAATATTTGTTATTCACAGATGTTTCACCACTTTAATTCATTTCAGGAGATTTTTATTTTTGTTTGATAGTTAAAAAGCAGATACAGAAAGATATACAGCCAAAAAGCAAAGTTTATAATGTTTAGTGTTTTTAAGTTATAATGTAAGAGAAATGACACATTTTCTGTATCTATCATAGAAATCTCTGTGGTCTGGTGTTTGTAAGATTCTTTTTTTTTTTAATGATTTTATTTATTATTATCTTTAGAGAGAAGGGTAGGGAGAGAAGCAGAGAGAAGGAAAGAGAGAGAGACATCAATGTATGGTTGCCTTTCACCTGCCTCCAGCTACAGATCTAGTTGGAGACCTGGCTGGCAACCCAGATATGTGACCTGTCTGGGAATCAAACCAGTGACCTTTGGGTTCACAGGCCAGCACCTTATCCACTGTGCCACCAGCCAGGTGTTGTTTAAGATTCTGAAGTGAGATTGTGTTTAATTCCAGCCTCACCACTATTGGAATTTAAATTTGGGCCAGCTTTTAACCTCTCAATGTTCTCAGTTTTTAAATATGCATAACAAAAGGACACCATTGTCATTAAAGAACCTGGAAATGCTTGACTAATGATGTGTCACATCTTTACAAATAACTGCCAGTTGCTATGCTAAATGGCTCAACCAACAAAAGAATCACAGAGGGGAGCAAAAAGGAGATGGATGTAATACAACAACAATAAAATTAAAAAAAAAAAAAAAAAAAAAAAAGAATCAACCCACTCACTTACCAGCAACTGATTAGGACACTTCTTCCTGCACCAATAGTACGGGGCCTGCCAGGGCCAGGCCGGGGCAGAGCCCCAGCCCTGTGGGCCAGGTTGTTTGAGGAACCGAATGCCAGTGGACAGTGGCCTGTTCCAGCCTGGTGGGGCCAAGCTTGTAGCTGTCAGCCAGGAAGGGTGGGCCTGGAAGCAAAACTGGCAGGCAGCTTGACTGGAACTATGCCTTTCTGACTTGGAAACCGAAAGTGCCTCTGGCCATAACCTTGGAGATATCAGAGAGAGTTCTGCCTAGGGCAGCTCAACGTAATACTCTCCATGCTAGAGGCTCTCCGTGGTAGAGCTTGTTTTCAGGGGCTCTGCTCCCTGCCCCACCAAATGTGGACTACTGCTCAGAGATGGGCCAGGCGTGAAGCTTCTCATGTTAGACTAATAGTCTATCATGTGATCCTCAGCTCCTTGTCCATAACTTCTTACCTTGAGGGTTTCAGCTGTTGAATATTTGCCTATAATGTAAGGAGGATCTCTTCAATTAATTCTTTTCCTAGCACAGAGTATTTAAGAGGCCCAATTTTTAGTTCAAAAGCTGAGATATGGACAGCCTTATGGTTAGATCTGCTTTATATTTATATTCCATTTCCACTCACTGAGTTACACTAGCTTTTCAGTATAGTCCCAGTCTTATTTTTATTGTTGTTGTTATTATTGTTATTTAGACCCTTGGTTCTGTCCTGACTAGTCTTTCTAAATCATTGCCTCAAATTCAAGAAACTCAAATGATCTCTTACCTCAAATCCCAGAAGCTGTAACCATTGCCTTCCTGACACTGATTTGACAGCAAGCCTCAATCTCTATAATACATTGCCAGTCCACCAAAGTGCTCACTCTTTTTTTTTTTTTTTTTTGGGGGGGGGGTGGTGAATGTAATATATTATCTTTTGATGGATTTCCCAATTGTTCCTGAAGTTTTTTCCTTCTGTTTTGGGCTAGGGCCTTTGACAGACAAATTCCGTAACTCAAAAGGCTCTCCTGGCTGGTCTTCCTCAGGGCAAACAAGCCCAGGTTCATACAGTAAAAACTTCTTTAATAGAGTTGCCTTTGTTTTCTCGTTTTTGTTTTGGTTTTTTTAGATTCAAACAAAGTCATTTATCTGAACTTAAAAGTCAGGCGTCTTTTGTCAGGGTTGAAATTCAAAATATTTAGTATGGAATGCAGTGCAGGCTCGGAGGATTCAGAATGGATATAGCTGTAACAACAAGTACAGCCATGTTGGTATCCTCTTTCTGGACATGAGCCAAACTCTATATTTATGCACCATTTGTTTAGCACTGACTATGTTGTGTATGGAAAACAAATGGTTAACACATTTTCTTACTTGGAAAAATATTTCTCTATCTGTTTAATGTGTAGTGGGGAATGAATGCAATGAGTTCCAAACACCTGAAACAAATTCAAGCTCCATTAACGTTTTACATCTATACCAACTACCAAAGATCATGATTTATGATACTTAATAGTATACTAGCTTGTTTTATGTCAGTGTTGGTCCTTTATTGGATGCCATGAGACAAATTGCTCTTTAGCATAGTAATGCATTATAGTGCGTGCAGTTCTCCTCCTCACCCCCACTCCCAACTGGTGGAATATGTCAGGAGCATACATTTACATGAACAAGATGCACTGATATCGACCTTGAAATCGTATTACTTTACTAATGATAAATGTGATGGAAAATATGTGCATTTCTGATCACAATTTAATATTTTAAGAGCTAATCTCTTTCACATTTATCTTTATTTTTATTTGTTAGAAACACTTTTTTCTTATTTGAAATATGTTTCAGATTCTCATAGAATAGGAAATTCAAACTACGAAACAACAACAAACCAAAGCCAGGAGCTCCACAGACAAATTTCTTTCTCTTTGTCTCTCTCTCTGACTGTCTGTTTCTCTTTTCTCTCTCTCTCTCTCTCTCTCTCTCTCTCTCTCTCTTACACACACACATACACACATTAGGCTATTAAAAATATTTCATATTTAAAAGTAAATTTGAGAGGTTAAAACACATGTGTCATTCTCTCTAAGACATTCATTCAGGACCAGCAATTGTATTTTCACTCAAAGATATATATTTTCATGTTTTCAGATATGCTGTTTGGTTTATAGCTATAGGGTTTTTGCAGGGCCCATGCATTTTCATTCCTGAATACATCACCTTATCCTGACATTGGTCTGCCCCTAGACCACTAGAGGAGGTCTAATGGCTAGCAAGTGGTAATTATTGAGTATTGAGTATTTGCCAGGCGCTGTTCTGAGGATTTTGTGGGCATTGTTAACATTTAGAACAGCCATGGTAGGAGTAAGAATTATCATGATTCCCATTTTACAGCTACAGGGTGCAGAGGTTAAACAACTTGTCCAAGGGTACACCATTGGTAAGTAATAGAGCAGGGATTTAACCTAATCCAGACCCCACTATAGTAAACTGAGTTCTCTTTGCACTTATGCTGTCCATTCTCGTATAGGATAGCACAGCTGTGTTTCTAGTATAAATGAATCCTGGACTGTCATATAAATCACAGCAACTTTTACACTTTCACTGCCATAAACACTACCATACCTCCTCGATTCTAAGATAACTGTTTTTAAACATGTTAACATCTTTGAAATTGACATTCTACTTGTAGTCAATGGCATTTCCTAGTTCATCTGGATTTCCCCCCTTTCTTAGAGGTAAAACATGAAACAATGATGCCATTTTAGTTTTAATAAAATATAACGTTATTTATACACTTAATTTGGCTCCATATAATAAAAAAGTTATTGAATATTTCCTGTGTGCCCAAAATGTACTAAGTACTTCACATATATTTTTCTCTCTTAGTTTTCATAACTACCCTACAAGTTAAGCTAGATCAACATTGCCATTATGCAAATGAGAAAATAGAGGCTTAGTATACCTTTTTTGTCTGTGAAGTATATCCTACCTCTGTGAAGAAGTTGTTAAAAAGAAATCTAATCCACACAGGCTGAGTCCCAGGGCCTTCTGTGAAACTAGTTTTTGCATTATGCCCATTTGTCTAGCAGAGTTTGAAGCAAGCTGACATTTTCTAGTTTAATGGACAAGTAACTTGGTGCAAAACAACTTTCATGCTAATAAGGAGCTTTATGAAGAAGTGAAAGCAATCAACAATGACTTATTTGGCAGGAAAAATAAGCATTAGATATATTTCTGTCTTCTTTCAGGGACTAGATTTTAGCTCAGCCTGATCTGAAGAAAGCTACTTGGAGATACTTGAAGGAAAAGAGAAAGAGAGCAATTTGGGGTGGGGGGGTATTTTTAAAGTTTATTTGAATACTTATTACAAGGCAGAGTTAATTTTCTAATCAATAAAACCAAAATCTAGGGGGAAAAACCTAATTATAAGGATTTTTTTTGAAACCAGAGATCAATAGGGGAGGTTTACCAGAGAGGAGAGAGAGAAAGCAGGTCAAGACCACATCTAAAATTTTAAAATTTAATAACAGAAATATATCCCTCTTTTTCTGGTCTGGGTGCTTCTTTCTAATTCCCTGAATTCTTTACTATGGACAGCCAGTCAGTCATTTAGATTCAGCATTCTCTCTCTTTTTTTTAAATTCAACTTTTGATTCAATGTAGCTAATTCTGACATACTTATCTCAAACCTTACCCTTTTACCTAAATTATGTCCCCAAATATTCAACTAAATCTTCCACCTGGATGTTTTTCAAGTATCTCAAAATGCCCAAACATGAACTCACCCTCCAAGTAAATTGACTCCTTAACCAAAGCGCATGTATTTTCAGTGCCAACACCGTGTGGGCCATGGCTGAGACTCCTCTCTGTGGTGATGTAGCCACTGCTCCTCTGGTTCCCACAGCCGTGGGTTTGGCGTATCATGTCATATCCTTGCATATATCATGTGCATACATTCTATTTTATAGTGCTGCATTGCCACTTATGGAGTCTCTAGCCACTATAATTACTTCAATTTCAATTAATTAAAATTAAATTAAAAATCCATTTCCTTAGTTATACAAGCCACATTTCAAGCTACGTGTGGCCATTGGACACTATATTTAACAGCATGGCTATAAAGCATTTCCATCATCACAGAAAATTTTATGGGCTATTGTGCTCTAATGGCTTCTCCGAAGGGCTTTCTCATCCCCACCTAAACTGCTTCTAGAAGTTCTAGGTATTTTAGAGTTCTTCTGAGTTATTCTAGCCCATATCTATGCCTTTCACTTAGTAATAACTCCTCAAGAGGACTATCATGTCATGACAATATTTTGGATCTTGAGATCCACCTTTTTAAATATTAATCAACTTTCTTTATAGAGCAGTTTCAAGTTTAGAGAAAAATTGATTGGAAAGTAGAGGATTCTCACATGCCCTCTTCCTCCCACCCCCAATTTTCCCCTCTTACTAACATCCTACATTAGTGTGGGATAGTTGTTAAAGCTGATGAACCATTAGGAACACATTGTTATTAGTTAAGGCTCTTAGTCTACATTAGGGTTCAAGCTTCATGTTGAATATTCTATGGGTTTTAACAAATGCACAATGAATGACATCTATCCACCATTACAGTATCATACAGAATTGTTTCATTGCCTTAAAAATCCTGATGCACCACGTATTTACCCTTTCCCTTTCCCTCTGAAAACCACTGACCTTTTACCATCTACATAGTTTTGCCTTTTGCAGAATGTCACATAGTTGGAATCATACAGTATGTAACCTTTTCAGGTTGGCTTTTTTTTCACTTAGCAATATGCATTTTTAGTTGTTGTTGCTTGCTCGCTCATTTCTTTTTATTACTAAGTAATATTCCATAATGCATGTACCATAGTTTGCTTACCCATTCTTTTTGTGAAAGACATCACAAAAACATTTCCATGTTTTTGCAGTTATGAATAAAGCTTCTGTAAATATTTATACATAGAATTTAGTGTGGACATAAATTATCAACTCATTTGAGCATGTATTAAGAAGTAGACATAAAAATAGGTTTAGATTTTTTAAGATACTGCCAAACTGTCTTCCAAAGTGTTTCTGCCACTTTGCATTCCCACTAGCAATGGATGAGTGTTCTTGTATCTTCACATACTGGCCAGCATGTGGAGTCCCCAGCATTTTAAATTTTAGCCATTCTTATCAGTGGACAGTGGTTTAATGTTTCTTTTCTTTTATTTTCTTATTTATTTATTTTTCTTTCTTTTAAAGATTTTTATTTATTATTTCCAGACAGAGGGGAATGGGGAGAGGCAGAGAGGAAGAGGGACATCCATATATGGTTACCTTTCACCTGCCTCCAGCCACAGACCTGGCTGGAGACCTGGCTTGCAACCTGGTTATGTGCCCTGACTGGGAATTGAACCAGTGACCTCTGGGTTCACAGGCCGGCGCCATTTCACTGTGCCATCAGCCAGAGCTTCTTTTCTTTTTAAAAAAGATTTTATTTATTCTTTTTAAAGAGAGAGACACAGAGAGGGAGAGAGACATCAATGTATAGTTGCCTTTCACCTGCCTCCAGCTATGGACCTGGCTGGAGACTTGGCTTGCAACCTGATTATGTGCCCTGACTGGGAATCGAACAAGCAACCTTTGGGTTCCCAGGCTCTTTTCTTTTTGTTATATCTTGCTTGTTCCAGTTGGTCCTAAACTGACTTGTTCAATTTTTCACTACTCTTCGGTGTTTCTAATTTGGGGGCATAAGTTGTTTGGACAATATGCTTTTTAATATATAAGTATACATTATTTCAAATATAACTCCCCAGATGTTTTTATCATTTAAACATGGATTACATATATCTGATTTATATGTCAACCATATGACAGCTGTCTAGCTTTGTGGAAATAGCCCTATTTACACATATTGCCCCAGAATAATGATTAGTAGTATGTTTTCCACTCAAAAATATTCAGATTTTACTGATAAATTATTTCATTATTCTGCTTGAGTATCACTTGGTTAGTAGGGTAGAAAGACATTTTGTCTTTATCACTCCTCTCATGGTCTTTTTTAACAGTGTTAAGTTGTGGTGAATGTACATTAAGTACCTTGGAAATGGGTGCATAGAAGACCCTTCTGAAAATAAATTGGCTCTTTCAGTGCCTGCTTTCCAGGTTATGTGCTTTAACATTACATCCTTAGAACTTAGTGCTTCAAGGTAACCTTTTAACAGTTTTTCAGCCTGTATTGCCTATAGTAGTATTACTTCTGCTCATTTAACAACAGGTAGTTGATAGCCTGATGTCATTTGTCTCTTGCATATGGTCAACCCAGTATAAGCAATCCTTTCAGCATCTGTGTGCCAGCCTCTCTGGGTTAGACACCCTATCTTACCACCCTGTATTCTTATAGATGACACTGGTAAAAGTGTTGCCTTTTTTATGTCTGAAGTCTAATGTTACTTGGACATCAAGCTATGTCTAGCCTCCCAAAGGATAAACAGCCTTCATGATTCATATTTATTCCATTTCCACTATGGTAAGAATATGCAGCTAGTTTCAGAAAGAGCATCCATCTCTGTGTTGCATAGATTCTCTTGGTAGAGTCTACCTCATGAATTGCTAGCCTACAACCAATGCATTGCCGGTACAAACTAAAGAAGTTCCTTAATAATGTCCTGAGATGTTTGGTCTGCTTTTCCTTCTCTAGAACTTAATTAATAATCAATTATTACCTACATTTAAAAATTATTAAATACGTCAACCAGAGAAAATATATGAAAATATCTTTTGCACCTGCTTACAGCTCTGTATCCAATGCTAGGATTGGGCTCTTGAGCACATAGAGGCCCTCAAGTAGTGAGGCTTTTAATGTACAAGATCTGACCTGAAAGTATCAAGCCAATATCAGTATAATTGAAATGGTTTGCATGGCTTATATTTTCATAACAGACCTCATATATGCTACCACAGAGGTAAAAGATTATTATTATTATTATTATTTTGGCTAGCAAAAGCTTTAACTTATGCAAATTTCCAATTTTATTTTTTCATACTATTTGAAAATTTCTACATAAATGAAGGGAAAGCAAACTGGTACATATGCAAGACTCAGAATAAATACTATATATATACTGCTCCCCCCATACGTATACATACACAATCTCAAAAATAAGAGCACTAGAAAATCATTTTTTCTCTACTTTTTTTTAAAGAAAGTTAACCAAGGGTGTACAGCACATATGTTTACATACATAAGATAAATGGTTTCTAATATTCAAAATGGCATAAGAACAGACTCATAGATTAATGGAATGAATAGAGAGCCCAGAAATAAACCCGTATCTTTTTGGTCAATTAATATTTGACCAAGAAAACAAGAACACACAATGGAGTAAAAACAGCCTCATCAACAAATGGTGTTGGAAGAACTGGACATGCAAAATACAACAACAACAACCACAAAAAGAAACTGTACCACTAACTTACACCACACACCAGAATAAACTCAAGATGGATATGATACATAAATGTAAGTTGTGATACCATAAAAATTCCCAGAGGAAAACATAGGCAGTAAAATTTCAGATACCTCATGTAGCAATATTTTTACCAGTATATCTCCTAGGGTAAGGGAAGTACAGGAAAAAAAATAAACAAATGGGACTACATGAAATTAAAAACCTTCTGCACAGCTAAAGAAATCATCAACAAAATGAAAAGAGAAACAACTGTATGGGAGGACATATTTGCCAATGATATATTGAACAAGGGTCTAATACTCAAAATGTATAAAGAGCTTACATGAGTCAACTCCAGGAAGACAAATAATCCAATTAAAAAATGGGCAAAGGACCTGAATAATCACTTTTCCAAGGAGGACATACAGATGGCCCATAGACATATGAAAAAATGCTCAACATCACTAGCCATCAGGGAGATGCAAGTTAAAACTACAATGAAATATTACCTCACACCTGCCAGAATGGCCATCATTAACAAATCAACAAACAACAAGTGCTGGAGAAAAGGGAATCCTAGTGCTCTGTTGGTGGGAATTCAGACTAGTATAGCCACTTTGGAAAACAGTACGGAATTTTCTCAAAAAATTAAAATGGAACTGCCTCTTGACCCAGTTACTCTACTGCTGTGAATAGACCCTAAGAATCCCAAAATAACAAATCAAAAGAACCACCTATGTACCCCTCTGCTCATAGCAGTGCTATTTATAATAGCCAAGTGCTAAAAACAGCATAAGTGCTTACAATAGATGAGTGGATTAAAAAAATGGTTCATTTATACAGTGGAGTACTCTACAGCAGTAAAAAAAAAAAAAAGCAATTCTTTCCTTTTGCAACAGCATTGATGGAACTGGAGACTATTATGCTAAGTGAAATAAGCCAGTTGTTGAAAGACATTTACCACATGATCTCACATGTAAGTGATATCTAATGAACAAAATAAACTAATGAGCGAAACAGAACCAGAGGTACAGAATCAGGGAACAGACTGAGAGCTATAAGAGGGTATGGGGGTGGCAGGAATTGATTGAAACAGGTGAAGGGATTAGAACATGTATGAAGGCCCATGGACATGGACAACAGTGTAGAGATTGACTATGATGGAATTAGGGGGTGAGCTAGGTGGAAGGGGCTAAAGGGTGGAGATTGGGACAATTGTAATAGCATAAGCAATAAAATATTAAAATATTTTTAAAATACCAGAAGTGAAACATTCATAGACATATTTCTACAGAATCATCATGTTTTGTATTTTTCATCAGTGAATGAAAACAAGGCGTTTGTTCCCAAAGACAGTCAGCATCTTAATTTCTTTGCTTTTAAAAGTAAAATGAGCAAGTGACATTTCTGCCATTTGAAAGAGAATGAGGAGGTGGGAATGAAGGGAGAATGCACTACTAACAAGCACAGATCTCATTTTCTTTTAATGCCACTAATAATAACTTAGAAGTGGTAGCTAGAGTGTAGATGCTTTACAAGCAAAAAGAAATCTATACTAAATGGTTTTTAATGTTTGAAAGGTAAAATAACTGCAAAGCTGAAATCAGTTTACTATAAACACTTTCTCTGTAGCAATGTGTGTTTACCAGAGTCCTCCCTATAGTTTGGCATATTGCTCAGAGATGCTTCAATAGAATATATTAATGAGATATTTTTCATTCATTATTTTCTACTAAGAGATGCTTTCCTGAGTGTAGAAATTAAAAACAGTAAATTCTTCCAAAGAAATTATTTCTTTCAGTATGAACATTACTAATAATTCTTTTTCCAGCATGAGATTATATTGGTTTTTGACTAGGAAATGCAATTTTAAAATAGATAATTATGAAAACAAAAGGCAATCCAGTGTCCATAAATACATAACCGTTAAAGTGACTGAAATAGAATGACAAGAATCGTAAAGGTAAGAACTGACCTCAGATGACATTGAGTCCTGCTCCCTCCCAAGACTGAAATCCACATTATATTCCGTACAGCTTTCCTTTAAATACTTGCAGTTTCAAGGAGGTCATGCTTTTGCAAAGCAGTTCTTTCTACTGTCAGATGGCTATCTTTCTTAGAAGGTTAATCATCATATTGAGTAGCATGCATCTGCTGGAAACATCCATATTTTGACTAAAGTTTTGTCCTTTTCAGCAACACAAAATATTCTCCCTTTGTCACTGTGGGAAATGACAGGTCACGTCTAACCTTGAGGGCTCAGGACACAGCCCAGCAGTAAGAAGTGAGGCTGGGATACTCTTGAGTGACTTAGAAAGAGTCACGGCCAAGCCTGGGCATGACAAGGGTGCGACAGGGCTCAGCAGTTCAGACTAAGGAAAGACAGGTGCCCTGAACGCAAAGCAAAACCCTGGAAATTAATTCAGAAATCTGTACTGCCCAGGACAGTACCTAAGAGTGTCTTCTTTTGCAGACGCTTTAAAAATCTTTGTTTGGGGATTTTATGTGTTTTGTTTTTGTTTTCGTAGACCTATCGGGAATACATTAGCAGACCCATTTCAGGGTGCCAGCAACTATGACAGAGACAGATGCTATTGACTGTGTTTTTCCAAGTGTTACAATAAGCACTTAGGTTAGGAAGGTTGAGAATTTGACAACTGTGGTTTGCATCCATGATTTTTATTATCTTTCCTGAGTGCAGTTTATACTCTTCAGAACTGTTAGCACCCTGCAGTGCTGACAGAATATGTCCCTTTTGAGGCTCTGCTTTTTTTGACTAGGCTTCAAACGGAGGACTTACAGCAGCATTATTTGCATAAATAGATAACACAGGTGTCATTTGTTAGTCTTTTATTACAGCTTTCTTTAAACAAAATCCTTCAGTTATAACTCCAGTCACAGACACATGTATTCTGACTGTTCTGATCGACTGTGCTTGTCCACAGCCTCTTCCGCCCCTGTCATTACAAGCAGGGAAAGGACCAGAGTCCAAGGAGAAGCAGCTTTCTCAGGGCTGCTGCTGGCTTGGGGGAATAGTCTGCCCTACTCCTTGGCATCCTGCAGAAGAGGCTGCTCCCCTACCCCGCCACCACCAGCCCACATGCACCCAGCTCTGTCTCTCAGCATCCAGCTCAATGACACTTTTTTCCAGCTTTACAGAGGTAAAATTGACAAAATTGTAAGACAAAGTATAAAATGTGCTGGTTTGAAATGTTTACATGGTGAATGGATCCCCTTCATCAAGTTAACATAATCACATGTTTATCCCCCTCTTTTTTAATAACTCTTAGGGTCTACTGATAGCACGTTTCAATTATACGGCACAATGTTATCAACTATAGTTACTCCATCATACGTTATTTCCTCAGACCTTATTCATTTATAACTGAAAGTGTTACTGGTCTCTCCCTACTTTCCCCACCTCCCAGTCCCTGGCAACAACTTTTCTACTCTTTGTTTCAGAGTTTAATTTTTTTTAGGTTACATGTATAAGTTATACCATGTAGTATTTGTCTTTTCTGGCTTATTTCACTTAACACAATGCCCTCCAGTTTCATCCATGTTGTCACAAATGATAGAATTTCCTTATTTTAAAGCTGAATAATTTTTCAGCATGTATATATCACATTTTCATATATAGTCATATATATCACATATATACATGTATACCATATATACATATATCACATATGTATATCATGCATATATACACACATATGTATATATCACATTTCTTGATTTATTCATCCACTGATAGTTAGATTGTTTCCATACCTTGGCTATTGTGATAATTCTATAGTGAACATGGGAGTACAGATAACTCTTCAGGATAATGATTTCATTTTCTTTGGTATATACCCAGAGTGCGATTGCTGGATCATATAGTAGTTCCAATTTTAATTTCCTGGGGAACTTCCATACTGTTTTTCATAGTGGTTGTACTAATTTATATTTCCCTTTTCATTGCATCCTCTCTAGTATTTGTTTTCTCTCCTTATTTTAATGAGCAATTTTAACGTGTGAATAATATCTTGTGATTTTGATTTGTATTTCTCTAATTAGTAGTGACATTAAGCACCTTCTCAGGTACCTGTTGTTCATTTGTATGTCTTCTTTGAAAAAAAGTGTCTATGCAGGTCTTTTGCTCATATTTTGTTTCTTGATCAGAAAATAAATATTTTGTCTGTTTAATATTAAAAACCGTTACAATTTTATTTGCATGCAGGCTTTTGTTTCTCTTTTCTACTCCCCAAAACCTTGTGTCAAGCCTGTTTTACTACATATACTTTTATCCATATTGAAAATATTACAAACCCTGGCTGGTGGCTCAGTGGATAAGGCACCGGCCTGTGAACCCAAAGGTTGCTGGTTTGATTCTCCAGCCAGGGCACATAACCAGGTTGCAGGCCAGGTCTCCAGCCAGATCCGTGGCTGGAGGCAGGTGAAGGCAAACATACATTGACGTGTCTTTCCCTCTCTACCTCTTTCCCTTCCCCTCTCTCTAAAAATAATAAATAAAATCTATAAAGAAAAAGTATTACAAGCTATACTTTTAATATAGTAGTAGCTATATTTATCAAAAATCTTGTCAAATTTGAAGTTAGATAGCTTTCAGCCTACATTCAGCATTGTTCTGTGAAACATCTAAAGGAGGACTCAACATTAGTATAAAGCAGTTTTTCTCAAGCCATATAATTCAGTTTCTACCTTAGAATTTTACTTTTTTTAGCTCACAAATTGTTCAAGCTCCTGTAATTACTGAATGAATTGACATGCATTCGGGAATATTATTCTGACCATTGCTAAATATGTTTTGGGAGCTACAATGAAAAAAATAACACCAAATTTATATTTAAATTTAAATTTCTCATCTATTTTATTTAATGATGTTCCAAGCACCATAATCAACACACTTGCTGCACCTACCTTTAAATAAATGCATATCCCAATGTTCCCACCAAAAATATTTATGTATATGTCTGATCCTTCCCCAATGTTCTCATGGGAAAAGACTATGTCAGAATTCATCTTGGTGTACCTTTTGGCTAGCAGGGTGGTAAGTATAGGGCAATGTACAATCAGTGTTTTTTGAATAGCTAAATCTCTTTTTAAGCAATCCTTTGCCTTTGACAATTACATATATAATATTTAAAGTACCTGAACTTATTTGATTTTCCAGAGCACTCTTCTATTGTCCCATGTATTCAGCAGTGGGGATAGGGGGTAGGGTTGCTAATTGTATTTTGAAACACAATTCTCAAATTTCTTTGTAAAGTATTTTCCTTTCCACTTACCTTATGTCATTGTTATAACCCCAAATCTATGATTGTTGAAATTTGGCCAGAATAATTATATATCCATTCCCACCTAAAATGTAGAAAGCTACTTGTCTTTATTTAAAATAGCTACCATTACCATCTGTTGCCACCTATCATATAGGAGAATCTTTGAGCACTAGAGTCTATTTTATTGTGGCATTCAAAAGGAACAAGAGGCCAACTGTAATAATCTCTTGCTTTGCTAACAAGTAGCCAGATTGGTCTGCCTTGCATAACAAAATCCTTTTACTCAGTAGCAACTGTCTGTTTTCCAGATAGATCCACATTAACACTAGTGTTATATTTGACAAGACAGAGTTACATTTTCAGTTGGCATCATTTTACTGTTCAGGCTTTGTGCAGAATTGTTTCCTGACATCAGTTATCTTGAATGTTTACTTCCTGCCAAAGAAATAGAGTTTCATTGTCTAAGCATTTACTCAGTGGGCAGACTGGGGAGCAAAAGGAAGCATCAGCCCAGCACAGTGTTTTTCAAGCATAAAATATAGTCCAAGAGTCTACAAATAAATAAAACAACAGCTGTCTGCTGATCCACCAGGCACAGTGCACCAGCCATAATATAGTCAGCCATCACTCAAAATTCTGAAAACATTGTTTATTGTAAACAGTCAACTCTTAGTTATTGTGGGTAATGGGAGGCAAAAATGAGTATGGCTCATTGAGTTGAAAATACAAAAGATTCATGTGTACCATTAGGTTGAAATGTTTTCCTGTTCAATATTATTTTTCTGGAATTATTTTCAAATGGGAAAACTAATATTTTAGAAGTTGTGTTTCTCTTCACAGGTATAGATTTCAAACCTAGGGCTTATAATGAGTAATGAAAGAAATGTTCCAAGTAGAAACAACCTAGGCAAAGAAGGCAATGGAGGGGTAAGACGAGCATCACTTTAAGTTTATCAAGACAATTTCCAATTTAAATCATGGTATTAGTGTCCTGTTGGTGCTATAATAAATGACCCCAAACTCAGTGGCTTAAACAATGCAAATTTATTATCTTACAGCTCCAGAGGTCACAAGTCTTATATGAGTCTCACTGGGATAAATGCAAAGTGTTGGGAGTTCTACATTTCCTAATGAGGTTCTAGGAGATAGTCTATTTCTTTTTCTTTTCCAGCCTCCAGAGGTAGCTCATGTACCTTCACTCGTGGCCCTTCTTCCATCTTTAAAGCTAGAAAAAGCAGATGGAGTTTTTCTCACAAAGCATCACTGTTACCTCTTTTTCTGCCCTCCTTTTCCAATTTGAAGAACTTTTCATTATATTGGGGCAAACCCAGGTAATAGAAGACCAGATAGTGTCCATATTTTAAGGGCAGATGATTAGCAACCCTCATTGCAGCTACAACCTCGACGACTTCCTTTTCCGATGTAGCCTACCAGGTTCCAAGGATGAAGACGTGGACAACCTCAGGGTCCATTATTCTATCTACCACTATAATATAATAAATATTATATTAAATCATGAATGCATGTTTTTGCTTTTATCATTTCCAATATATTATCTTTTTACCAGTTGGCCCCTAGCATTCCTCCATCTAGCTGTAGAGGAGAATAGAAGTTTCAAAGAATGTTAAAGAAAGGCTTTTTTAAAAATATGCCTTCTGACTTTAAATATAGAACTGTTGAAAATAATTTTCAAATGCAATTTTGCTCTGCTTTTAGTATGTCAATGTCTGAACCTAAACGAATGAGCCAAAAGAGCTCCCTTGCATTATGACTAAACATAATGCTGCCTATGACAGAAAAGCCATGAGGTATTTAAATATGGAGTAGATAAATATGGAGTTATTAAAGAAAAGTTAGCCATTCCCCAGACGCAAGAGGTTGAAAAGAAGATGGTAGAGGATAGGATGCGTAAGTGTAGAGAGAAGGTGGCATGGAAGTCCCAGAGCAGGGCTACAGGGAGCCAAGTCAAAAGCTGTCAGGCAGCAGCTGACCTCTGGAAACGTTTTGAAGTCAATCGTTTGTCACACCTGCCCCTTGTATTCATGAGACATGACCTATGGGCAGGAGTGCCCAGGGCACAGTGTGCTGAGAGATTCTGTTCTGATTGGAAACTTTGTAAGTCACATCCTTCCCTGTAGCATTAATGCTATTACAGTGGAAGAGATGAAGAAAAGAGGAGGTAAAAGAGACTGAGCATTTTATCCGGAGGAAACTGGGCATTACACAAAAGGATTCATTGTTCTATCAGACTTTGCTTTAAATTAAACACTGCTCAAGACTATGTGGAGCCTGTCACAAAACATAAAATAAGGGACAAAACAACAAGAAGATTTCTGGTAACACTATATTCAGATAGGCAGAGAGAAATATATCTCCTTTAATTTTCTAAAACTGATGTAAATCTTCATCCCAAGTTCTTATCTACTGGTTATTAGGAAAAGTAGTAGAGAGAGGAAGGGAAAATTTAATTTGAGACCTATTTGTTAAAATCTGTCCTGTTCTGATAATGTAAGCAATGATCTCTCCCTGGAGAATAAAATTGAGGCTGTCTGTGTTCTTATTTCATAATCTCCCAATGTCCTTCTTAACCTTTTAGAAGGTATGTCTATGTTAAAGGCAGAGGGAAAACTTACCATGCTTGCTTTTCACTCCTCCAGAAAAGCAGCCCACAATCCCTGATTGCAGTATGCCCTGCTGGCCACTGATGCCATAGTCTACGCTTGGTTACTTCACAGTCCATATGTTTGGCTAAAATAATACTTAAGGGAAGCAACAGACATATGTCCCTTTTTGAGTCCACATCCCCCTCAGATTCTATGACCCCAGATAACTGAGCCTCTCTATCTTCCATGACTGGCTCTGTGGCCAGAACCCCAGTATCTATAACTGGGTGATGTTTTTATTACAGTAGGCCCATGGCTGGTCCGTTGCCTTTCAGCTAAATGATGGCAATGATTTTGAGTTAACTTCTCTCATAATTATTTTCCCATCCCTGGGAATGGCTGGAACTAAGGGGATGAATTTCAAGAATGCTAATTACAGCCCTCTATTTGTGGTTATACTGTTCTGCTTCTTAACTCATTTGATATGTACCAAGTTGGTGCATCATGTGCTACACAGAAGTCTTCTCCAAATTGTTAAATAGGGAGCAGAAAAGGGCCCCCCACTCTTGCATTTTTCCTTCCCTCACCCACAGGTGGAAAAAAAAAAGGAACACAACATCTCCACTTCCTGCCTCCTGTTACCTTTCTTCTTTTTCCGCTGTCTCACAGACCTTTAACTGACGTGGCTTTCTCTTTACAAGCAGCATGCTCTTGACTTAAGCTTAATAACAAGACAAATCTCTTGAATTAAATTGCAGGTAATAGCAACCAACTCAAATCCTAAGCAAATTGGGTGCTCAGTGGAGGGTCAAGCCTTCAGCTCATAGGATGATGATCATGATGAACAGAATAGATGCCAATATTCCCCAGCATGTGGGAGAAGGTAGCCCACACCAATAAATAACTGAATTGACATTATTGGGAAGGAAAAATATATGATTAGGGAGGGAGAGGAAATGAGAAGGAGGAAGACCCCACAGAGTACAGTGCTATTTAGAATAGTTCATTTAGTTCAGTGGAGAAGATTGCTGCAGTTCTCAAATACTAGAGATCATTGTACTTTTCATTTCTTATTTCAAATGAATTTCTTAGTTATTTTTAAAATCTGGATTCATTACTTTTATATGGATAAATGACTTTGTCCTAGAATAGGAATATTTTTTCAAAATATAGAGAGATTGGTCCTCACCCAAGACCAAATTAAATTAGAATAATTAGTGGTAGAGATGCAGAGGATTATTGTAATTTAACAATACAAATTGTTAAACAAATGATAATACAAGAGTAAGGTGGAAAATTACTGATAGGATTTTCCTTTGAATCCCAGTTTTTCAGAACAGTTTTAGAGCTATTACACTAGATCCTATTTTTGTGTGTGTTGCTAATGGGGCTTTTCCAGTGCTGGTGGTACATTAGCAATATGGTTAATATCTAGATTGTGCACAACATAAGGTGCCTTCATTATTTTTAATTTGCTGCATAATGGCACCTGTCAATTTCTCACAAAATATATTTCAGAAGTTGGGACAATCTGCCTGCAACATTGGACTCCATATACCATCGGTCTTTCAACTGCTAATTAGCTGACTAGATTCCTTTCCTCCCTCACTGTTGTAATAAGCAACCCTCCTGAAACAGAGTACTTACGGATCACAAAGTAACTTTTCCTTTTTGGTTGTAATTGCTAGTGTTATGCTATATCTACTACTGAAAGTGGAAGGCAGTTGCACGCATTTTGGGTTTTTATTTATAATACATTGTTCAATAGGTACATGGAAGGCATAGCTGGTGCACAACACATTGTTGAATGAGTAGTTTAATCATAGACATGTCAGTATTGAAATTATTTTGAGATAAAGTTGATTGCATGAATGCACTTTTTAGTATATTATTTTGTTGTTTGGATAGATCCATTTGAATTAGAAACATGGAAAAGTAGTATCCGAATACACTTTTTGACCAGCATTAATATCGTTTACCAATGATGTTAGTAATTTTAACTTCTAAATGTCAGTTTTCACATCTCTGAAATAATGATCCCCCAAAATTGCAGTAAAAGTTCTTCTGCTTTTCTTGAACTATTGCTGCTCTCTTTTCTTCTGCTTCAGACTTTATAAAGGGAGTTGTATTATCTCAGAACTTCACTGTTGGAAAAAAAGATGTGAGAAGGGATTATGGGTGTTAGTATACATTTTGTGGATAGTTAGTTGTATTACTTTGTATTGGTTTCCTAAGCTCTTAGACCTCAATTTCTTTAGTTGTCAAGTAGAAATAGTGGACAAGATGAGTGGATTAGGGGGAATGGGGCACAGCCATCAAAATACAATTCAGTGTTTCTTTGCAGGGAAAGAAAAGGCCAATCACCATCTCATGTCATAAAACCAATGAGACGAGCTAAAATTCAGAAACGATCAGAATATTAAAAGGTTTTGAACAAAAAATATAGAACTAGTACATATGAAATAAAACTAAATCCTAATATTAAGATTAATAGCTGGTACCTGTAATTGTAGTACAGTGAAATCTGAAGGCAGATATAAATGGACAAGGTTTTGCCCTTGGTGTGCTTCTTATTTTGACATGGTTCATCTGAGCACCACTCAGCCCAAGATTTAACTTCAAGAGCTTCCCTTATGCTCTTTAGCTGTTAATACTCTACCCTTTCCCAGAGTTCCAGAGTCAATAGCTATTCTGACTTCCATCATGACACATTAGTTTTATATTAACTGTATAGAAATGATACCATACAGTATGCATTCTTTTGTGTCCCTTTTCCCCTCAGTATAATTTTTCTGTGCTTTGTTCATGTTGTTGTATGTAATATAGCATGTTTTTATTGCTGAGTTGCATTCATTGAATAAGTATTACACAATTTGGTTATCTATTCTTTTACTGGTGTAGATTTAAGTTGCTTTCATTTTTGACTAAGTTTTGAATAAAAACACTATGAATATTTTAATATAATTTTTGGTAGATGTGCATTATTTATCTTGGATAGGAATGGACATACTGGCGCAATTGCTGGCTTATGTTTAATAGATTCAGCCAAACCATTTTCCAGAGTGACTGAACTAATTTACATTTCCTCCGTCAATGTATGAGAGTTCTAGTTATTTGGTACCCTTACCACTATTCACATTGTTTAGTACTTTTAATTCTAGCCATTCTAGTGGATGGACAGGATTTTAATTACAGTTTTATTTCCAGTTCCCTAGTGACTAATGGTGTTGCCCACCTTGTCAAAGTTCGCAGGCTACATAGACGTCTTCTTTTGTGTATTTTCAATTCAAGTTTTCTTCCCCTCACTTGAATTTGGATTTTGTAATTTTCTTGATTTATAGGGGTTGTTTTCATATAAACTATGAAACTTTTTAGATTACCATCTCCCTATTTGTATCTTGCATATTTTCATTCATAATGATGTCCTTTTCTCATCAGAAGTACTTTATTTTAATGAAACCTAAGTTACAAATTCTTTAATATTCTGTTTCAGAAATATTTGCTTACCCCAATATTCTGATATTTCTATGCTTTATTCTGTTAACTTTATTATTTTCACTTTTAGACTCATCATTCAATTTGAATTAATTTTTGTGTGTGGTAGAGGTCAAGGAATTTTTTTTGTCCTGATGGGCAGCTATTTGCCCCAGTGCCATTGCTTGAAAAGACCATTCCTACTCCTTGATATACACTGAAGTTGTAGGGCATTGGTCAAAAATAAAGTTATCCTCTACATGTGGGTCTATGTATGAACTCACTATTCCATGCCTTGGGTCTATTTGTCCATCTACATGCTAATATCACACTATCTTCGTTATTATAACTTTATAATCAGTATTAGAACCTAGTGACTTTCCTCAACTTAGTTCTTCTTTAAGATTATCTTGGCTTTCCCTGGCTGGTGGCTCAGTGGATAGGGACTGGCCTGCGAATGCAAAGGTCACTGGTTCAATTCCCAGCCAGGGCACATAACCAGGTTGCAAGCCAGGTCTCCAGCCAGGTCCATAGCTGGAGGCAGGTTAAAGGCAACCATACATTGATGTTTCTCTGATGCTCTCTTCCCCTCTCTCTGGAAATAATAAATAAAATCTTTTTTTTTTTTTTTTAAGATTGTCTTGGCTATACTATTCCTTTATGTTTGCATGTAAGTTTATAGAATCAGTTTAACACACACACACACACCTTCTAGAATTTAAATTGGTATACTTTAAAACCGTATATTAATTTGGGGAGAAATTAAATCTAAAATATTAAATCTTTAAATATGATATTCTTTGTTGTGGTATAATTGACATAAGATTGTTAATTTCAGGTACGTAACATAATGATTCAGAATTTGTAAACTATATGGTGAGATGATCATCATAATGTCTAGTTAATATCCATCACCATGCATATTTACAAAACATTTTGTCCTGATGATGATAACTTTTATCATGCTAAGAGATACGTGGAATCTAAAAAACAAAAAGTTGCTAAGAGAGTAAATCTCTCTTAGCAACTTCCAAATATGCAATATATTTATGTATATTATACATATATTAATGTATATGTATACAATGTATATTATAGTATAATTTATGACAGTCACCATGCTGCACATTACCATCCAATGAGTCATCTATTTTATAACTAGAAATGTATACCTATTTTTTAAAGATTTTATTTATTCTTTTTAGAGAGAGGGGAAGGGAGGGAGGCAGAGAGGGAGAGAGACACCAATGTATGGTTGCCTTTCACCTGCCTCCAGCTATGGACCTGACTGGAGACCTGGCTTACAACCTGGTTATGTGCCCTGGCTGGGAATGGAACCAGCAACCTTTGGGTTCACAGGTTGGTGCCTATCCACTGAGCCACCAGCTAGGGCTGAGCTGCATACCTTTTGACCTCCTTTATACATCTTGACTACCTTCCACACACCCGCTCTGCATCTGGCAACTGTTAATATATTATTCCTTGTATCTATGAGCTTGGGGATTTTTGTTTTTGTTTTTTAGATTCTACATATAAATGAGATTATTTGGTATTTTTCTTTCTCTGGGTTATTTCACTTAACATAAAATCTTTTAGATTCATCCACATGTCAAATGTCGAGATTTCATCCTTTTCATGGCTGAATAATATTTCATTGTGTGATTATATATATATAATCTCACAATTTATTTATCCACCCATGAATACTTATATTGTTCTCATATTTTGACTACCTCAACTTCTAATTTGTGTTGGTATAGAGAACCTAATATACATACATATTTATTTTTAATTAATTTTTAATTTTAAAAATTACAGATAACATATAATATATTAGTTCCAGATATACAACATAGTGAGTAGACATTTATATAACTTACAAAGTAATTGCACCAATAAGCCTAGTTAGTATCCATCTGACATCATACATAGTAATTTGCTTCTAATCAATAGAATATGGTAAATGTGAAGGATGTCACTCCTGTGACTATGTTAGTTGTATAGAGTCTATCTTGCTAGAAAACTAGAGTCTCTGTTTCTTTCCTTAAAGAAGCAAGCTACAATTAAGTGGTTATATCGGGGAAGCCCATGTGGCCAGGACTGTAGGCAGCCTCAAAGAGCTGAGGATGGTCTCCAGCAAAAAATAGTGTCTTCAGCTCTTCTGAATCAAGAAAATCAATTTTGTTAACAAGCTAAAGGATCTTAGAAATAGATTTGTTCCCCAGTTGAACCTTTGATGAGAATGCAGTACTGGCTGACACCCTGATTACAGCCTGCCAAGACCCTGAAGCAAAGAATCTAGTTAAGTCATACCAGACTTCTGACCTACAGAAACTGGGAGCTATTAAATGTGTGTTGCTTTGAGCTGCTAATTTTGTGGTAATTTATTGTCTAGCAATATAAAATGAACACTTAGAACTTACAAATAAAGTATAAACATTAGTTTGTTCCTTTATAAGACCCTGAACTTTGTCACCTAAGGCCATACTTTCTTCCACTTTCTCCTTCATAATGTATGATTCATCTGTGGGTGCTTCAAAGTCAGCATTTATCAAATATGAGATAACAAATAAACATTTCCTTGATTCAGAGGGTGGATCTGACATTTTTCTATATTAGGAATTGTTAACTTAGAATGCTCCCAAAGGAGTTTATTAAAATTGAGGACATGAATGACCCTGGAACTATTAGACTATGCTAATGAAGTTTTTGAAATTTATTATAAAAATGTTAGGAAATCTGTAGTAAGTATTAACCATGACTGTTTAACTCAAGAAATGTCTGTGATGAGGGATAATTGCGATTACATAATGTAATAAGAAAAATTTACAATATCTCAAATCAAGTCTAAATATATTTCTAATTATGTAAAATATATTAATGGACTAATATAAATAGATTAATAACAGATATAAGTACATACATATATCTAGAAAGAGAAATGAACTAGGAAGAATATTAAAAGAGTAAAAATATTCATATCTGAGTCTTAGAATGTTGAGATGTTTTAGTAATTGTTTATGTTATTATTTAGGCCTATCTAGCTTTTCAAAAATTTTATCAGATTTTGTACCCAAAAATAAAAATTTATTTTAAAAAGAAATGGTCAACAAAATAAATATTCTATAAAAGTAACGAAACATAATATGTTAGTTTCCATTATTTCAGGACAGTTATACATCTTCATTTGAGTACAGAATTCTGCCAAATATTTTTACTTTGCAATACCAATCCTTACTAGAAAATGCTGCTAATTATATGGAATTAGCATGGCAAATAAGATATAATAAAGGAATATGATAAAACATATTTTCTGGTTCTGCTCTCTGCCTTCTCTGTGAAAATTCTAACCCTTCAAGTTCTTCCCGATTAATTCCAAAAATTTCAAAAAAATCTCTTTATTTTCTTCAGTAATCAGTAGGTACCACCGCCCTCAGCCTGCTGCATCTGTGTCAGCACATGAGGGACCAATGCTGCTACAAAGTTGTTGCAGGCACCCATTCGTGTTCTAGCCAAGACTCCAGATCTGCCAGGAGGCCCAAAGAGGCAACAGAGCTAAATAACTCTTCATAATGCCTTTGTTCTAAGAGACTTCTCCCAGGAGGACATATAGAGGGTCCATAGGTACATGAAAGAATGCTCAACATCACTAGCCATCAGAGAGATGCAAATTGAAACCACAATGAGATACCACCTCACACCTGTCAGAATGGCCATCATTAACAGATCAACAAACAAGTGCTGGCAAGGATATGGGGAAAAGGGAAAAGGGAACCTCTAGTGCATTGTTGGTGGGAATGCAGACTGGTGCAGCCATTGTGGAAAACAGTATGGAATTCCCTCAAAACACTAAATTGAAACTGCCTTTTGACCCAGCAATTCCACTGCTAGGACTATACCTGAAGAACCCTGAAACACCAATTCAGAAGAACCTATGTACCCCTATGTTCATAGCAGCACAATTTACAATAGCCAAGTGCTGAAAACAGCCTAAGTGCCCATCAGTGGATGAATGGATCAAAAAACTTTGGTACATGTACACAATGGAATGCTACACAGCAGAAAAAAAAAGAAGGAGCTCCTACCTTTTGCTATAACATGGTTGGAACTGGAGAGTATTATACTTAGTGAAATAAGCGAGGTGGCAAAAGACAAATACCATATGATCTTGCCTAACACAAGAAACTAATGAATAAAACCAACAAATGAGCAGAATGGAACCAGAGGCATGGAAACAAGAAATAGGATGATGGGGACCAGAGAGTGAGGGTAGGGGAAGAGGTGGGGAGAGAAGATGTGGGGTTTAGTCAAGGAGCTAATATGAAAGACCCATGGACATGGACAATGAGGTGGGGATTGACTGTGGGAGAGGGGATGGAGTGGGTGGGGCAGGGGAGAGCAATTGGGGAAAAATGAAATAATTGTAATACAACAATAAAAATAATACCTCTGCTGTACAAGAAACTGCCCTGATTAAGTTTAGGCTTGAAAGCCTATGGACACTGTGGTATGGGCAGTTTTGGAATCCAAGGGCAAAGATAACTTTAGGGGTCATGCAAAGACTCCTCTAACAATGTTGTGTTAAATTTGTATAGCCTTTTGAAAATATATAGCATACTTTCATAGATATGCTATGGCTTTATTTTGTATATAACTTCAGACACAGACACACACACAGCTGCCTAATATTATCCTTTTCATCTCATTTATAAGCAAAATGAGGTCTTTTAGAACTGTGGTCAGTCCAAGGACACACACCTAGTTAGCAGCAGAGCCAGAATGCAAGTAAGTTGTCAAGTCCAAGAGTGTTCATTATGCTCTTTCCATAAAAATAGTGTACAGTCTAGCCACAAGCATCATATTCTATGTATTATTTAAAGGCCATTATGTTATACATATTTCATAAACTGGTACTGATAAACAAATCCTAAGAGGAAGCAGGACATTTTTAAATGATTACTTTCAGATATAAATGGGCAATACATGGTTTTGGAAGGAGACTCGACTTGGGATGGTGAACACACAGTACCATATACAGGTGGTGTATTATATAATTGTACACCTTTAACCTAAATAATTTTATTAACCAATGCCACCCCAATAAATTCAATAAAAAATCAATGAATAAGTAAGTAAATCTGAAATCTAAAATGAAAAAGTGTGAAGACTTCTGTTTTTCACTGTCAGGAATTTTTTTTAAAGATTTTATTTTATTATTTTTAGAGAGAGGGGAAGGGAGAAAGGCAAAAAGACAGAGAGACATCCATGTATGGTTGCCTTTCACCTGCCTCCAGCTACAGACCTGGCTGGAGACCTGCCAGGCTATGTGCCCTGGCTGGGGAATCAAACCAGCAACCTTTGGGTTCACAGGCTGGCACCTTATCCATTGTGCCACCAGCCAGGGCCCACTGTCAGGTATTTTTATAATGCAAAATAAATGCATTGAAAAGGAACTATTTTGAATAGTAGGCTCTATACCATTAACCAAATTTCTGTCATAAGTGTTAAAAATTATTAACAACATCAAACTATTACCAATTGCATTATCAAATGGGATCTCTGTGTTAATCATGAAAGCATCAAAATATAGATAAATCATCAGGAACAATATCCAAGGAAAGATGAGTGAAATTAAAACACACTTTCATAAACTTGAGTTCAGTGCCACAGAAGACAAATAAAGGGCTATCAGATAGAAAAATTAAACACTTTTAATTGAAAAAGTCTCCAAGAAACTTTGTGTGTTTTTTGTTATTCAAAGCAAAGATATTTTTCCTTCAGGATTCACATGAGAAAAGTAACAAAAACCTACCAACCACAGATCTTTTCTGTATGATCAGTAATACAATTTATATATATTTGTATCATTTTTCTTATGATTTATTTTAAAAGCTAAAACTATAATTTAATAGATATAGAATTCATTTTAAATTATAAATATGACATAACATAATGTGACATAAAAATGGAAAAGACAGCCAAAGCATTTAAAGCATTCAAAGATTGTCATAAAATGGCTCTGCTTTCTCGTCACTCTGTCATTTTTGTTGTTGTTGTTTTTCATTATAGAGCCTATTTGGAAATATTACTGCCTTCCTGGGATCAGGCAAAGTATTGATTCCTTCAAATAGTGAAAATTTGGAGGTCCAGATCATCAGATAGCCATTTGCCCTTATATATGTTTGACTTCATATGGCAACAAATAATACCCCTCTTCAGTTCATGTTAAGTTGGGTGCAGTGCCACCCCATCTCTGAACTAGGTAGAACAAGTGGGTAGCTCCATCTGGCCAAAAAGAGCATGGTTGTCCTATGTCAGTGACTGGCATATGATTGGCCCTTGTTAGGCCAATGAGAATGATATAAGTCCTAGGTGGAAGTAACCCAAATTAGAATTTTTAGAAGTCTTTCATTTAACTCCAATCCTTTTTAAATCTTTTATCCACATGCTACTCCAAGAGACAAGCTGGGTCATTGACATGAACTTTACCTGGGACTTTTTGTCAAAATGATTTTCTTCTAGAGTAAATACTCTGGTTCCAGTGGCTTTGATTTAATGTCCAATTCAATTATTTCCACCTTAGAAATACCCCTCAGCAGGGATTCTCACACACTAAATAATTTCCTGATGCCTACAATTGGATAAAATGGCAAATAATGAGAAGTGAAATATAGGTGATGGCAGCCTTTTCATTTAACCTTATTTTTTTCCAACCAAAAAATGAATAATTGGTGCAATTAAGGTTGCCACGAAACTTACAGATTTTTAAACCACATTCTAATCTAATTGTTATGGGACTCTTCCAGTGACTGATTTTAATGTATTTTATTTTCTATTTTAGTTCAAATTAATATGTATGTTAATAATTATTTTTCAAAGTACATGTATTTTTAAAAACTGTCATTTGCCCATCCATATCACCTTTAAAAAAGGATTATGGTTTGTTATTTATTTGGCTAGATTGCCAAGGCAAACAATTGTATATTCTGTCCATAAAGTTACCTGAAAGAAATCAATTTGAGGTGGCCCTCTGGACATCTGGAAAAAAAAAGAATACTTCATGCCTGGGCCAGTGATAAGAGCTTCTAGCACAAGAGCCGTTATGAAATCTGAAATGGTTGCTAGATTGCATTCCTTCTCAGAAGCAGGTGCATTTCAGGAGAGGTCCTGTGATGGGAGTTAATATTCCTGTTGTACAAGGGGTGGGGGCCAGAAATAATCATGGGCATGCCCATTGCAAGTTACAGATGCCTAACTCAAGCTAGCTTATGAAAAACTGTGTTTATTTTTGTAACTGAGATAAAAATAATAAAACATATTCAAAGTGCTATGCATGGTCTTAAGTACTTTCTATGTTTTAACTCATTTTATCTTCATAACAATCCCATGACCTAGATGTTAGTACTACCCTCCTCCTCTTCCTCCTCCTCCTCCTCAATAGGACATTTTAAGAATTAATCTAGGAATATGGTTTAAGATTTATGAGCTTTATAAGACCCATGGAGAAAGTTCTGAGAACTTGAAAAAAATTAGCTTAAAAAAGCCTTTAAAAATCAAAATATAGGCCCTGGCTAGTGACACAGTGGATAAGGCAGCAGCCTGCGAATCCCAAAGGTTCCTAGTTCGATTCCCTGCCAGGGCACATAACCAGGTCTCCAGGCAGGTCTCCAGCCAGGTCCCCAGGTGAAAGACAGTCATACATTGATGTCTCCCTCCCTCTCTGCCTTTCTCCCTTCCCTTCTCTTTAAAAAAGTAATAAAAATCTAAAAAAGTAAAAAAAAAAAAAAAAATTAAAATATATAAATATCTAAATGGTTATGAAAGTAACATATTGGAAATATAACTGTAACCTAACACACTCATATACAGATAGATTTTAATAGGCTTGGTCTAAAGAGGACTAAGTTCTCCAGAAGTATGAGCATCTAGACACTTTGGAGGACTGAAGATGGCAGTGCTCCCCTAAGGTGCCTCTTGGAGGGCCAGAATACCCCAAGGGATCGGAAACAAGCGAACGTTTTGACCATCCTAAGAGCTGCATTTGCCACCTTGGTCCATGTCACCTCAAAACAAGTGGAGCTATTTATACTATGGCCATTTTTTCTAAGGCTTCTGGCAAAGTTCTCATGTTCTTTGCACTCACAGAGTATAAAATGATGATTAAACTTTCTAGAGCTATTAAATATATGTATTTTAAGTGAAAGGTCTAGAATGAGTATCCTGATTATGGTGGTTAAATTTAGACTTAGAAATGCTCTGCACTCCTTAAGTAAAACCTAATATTGAAAATGAATTGTTCTTTAGTTGTTGGCTATAAATAATTTTATAAGAACATGCTATCTTTAGGCCAAGAACCAGACACACCATCCTTTTGCTTGTCCTTTGCCATGCTTCACATAGACAAGGAGACCCTCCTTTTCCTTTTATTGTGATGCTTGACTTTTTTACTCCATTTCAGAGTTTTTCTGTATAGCCTGGGTAGCTCCTAGTTTGGCTTGGGCATCTACTTCTGAGTGCAGTTACGAATACAAGCAGATATGCAGCAGTGATATGTGAAATGACATGGTATATGTGGCCCATTTTCAAGAACATCATTTTACTCAAAAGTCCGAGATCTTATAAATATACAAACATAAATATTTACAGTGATAGGTTGACAGAAAAGGGATAGTTTTCTTTAAAAGGTAAAATCATGGCCCTGGCTGGTGGCTCAGTGAATAGGTGCCACCCTGCAAACTCAAAGGTTGCTGGTTCGATTCCCAGCCAGGGGACATAATCAGGTTGCAAGCCAGGTCTCCTGCCAGGTCCCCAGCTGGAGGCAGGTGAAAGGCAACCATACTTTGATGCTTCTCTCACTCTCTGCCTCTCTCCCTTCCCCCCTCTCTAAAAATAATAAATAATATATTTTAAAAATTATGATTATCCTACAAATACAAGAGGAATGAATATATGCCAAATATTTATTTCAGTCATTAATTAGAGAATCAGTAAGATATTACAATCAGTTCAAAGAAGAATTCAAAGTACCACATATTGATAGATTAAATGTGCTTAAATTAATTCATAAATAAATGCAAAATCTGCCAGTATTCACGGGACAATAACCAGATTCCACTGAATAATATTTGTGTCTCTGTGGGGAAATATTTTTAGTGCTATCACTTCTCTAAAACTTACAGAGTTGTAAAATAGCTTAAAACAATGAAAGACACAACATCCCTATGGAACCACTAACACTGACGGGTTTGCTACATATCTTGTTCTCATTGGTCCATTTCAAAATTTTAAATAAATTTCGTTGCAAAAAGAATCCATAAATACATAGATATAGATAAGGGAATCTATATATTTTAAAGATTCCCTTATCTGTTAAATGTCAAATGCTAATATCACATTAATTTTAATTATAGGTGACATCTAAAGTAGTTCTGGTTTGTGCCATGATTATTGCCTCATTTTTGGTAGTTTCATTAAAACAGGGTTCTTAATCTGGTATAGATAGGTAGCATTTTAAAATTTTCATAGAAAGAAATTATTTGCCATCATTAAAGTTTAAAAGAATTTGACATTGTGGTTTGAAACCAGTTCTTTAGGGAGCATGCTGGAAGAAAATTCCGAGATATAAAGTCATTTATTGAAGTATTTCCTCAAATATAGGGTACACAACAGTTCCACTCCCTTAGTTAAAGTTTCTCATACACTAGAAATGGAATCTTATTTTCAAAAAAAGAAAAAGGAGAATTTATTTTAATCTCTCATATTATTCAGTTTTGACATTTTTATTGTTCATTTTGGTTCCCTTTCTGTTATTTTCAGATTTTTCAAATCTACCCTACCCTGACAGTTAGGTGTGGTTTTCAGAAGTCTGGTGTGTATTGGCAGAACATTGTAATATTCCTCTATCTCAGCTTTAAAAAAATAAAAGAAATGAGCCCTGGCTGGTGGCACAGTGGATAAGGCGCTGGCCTGCGAACCCAAAGGTCGCAGGTTTGATTCCCCAGCCAGGGCACGTACCAGGTTGCAAGCCAGGTCTCCAACTAGGTCTTTAGCTGGAGGCAGGTGAAAGGCAATCATACACTGATGTCTCTCTCCCTCTCTGCCTCTCTCTCTTCCCCTCTTTCTAAAAATAATGAAATAAAAATCTTTTTTTTTTTTTAAATAAATAAATAAATAAATGGAACTAAGATTTAGAAAGGATATGTCGAGCTCAGTTTAGTTATCTCAGGAATGTTATTTTTAATAATCCCCTCACCAGTCCTTATGTGCTAATAATTATTACCCTTGTTTTATAGATCACTGCACTGAGGCCCAGAAGTTGCAGGTTTGCTTGTATCTACGCACGTTCCCAGGCTTGTCTAGCTGGTAGCTGTACACTTTTAGTCCTATGCCATGATGCCTCTTTATTTTGACCTGTGCACACTAATCTGACAAAAGAAAGTTGTAAAAAATATTTAAAAAACATAAAAAATGGATAGTGGCCACATGACAAATATTCAATTAATTAATTAGGAAACCAACAAAAAAGACAAAATAGATGGTTTCCAAAGTATTGGATAATCAGTTTTCTGTGTTCAATAAGGAAAGAAATACCAATATAAAATTGTTCAAATAAATACAAACGGATTTTGTGCTACTAAAAATCATACCTCATCGTTGCCTTTTTTTAAAAAAATGCAGATGAACTTCTAATTGTATAGGCATGTAAAATATGTGGGCCCTGAAGGTGAAACAAATACATACTAAAAGAGAGTGAGGTAAGAGTTAAACAGATTTATTGGCAAGTGCTCTCTAGCATGATATTTTAAAAAATGGAGGATGGATCATTTTACTTAATTTGTAATTTTGAAATAAATGATAATTTTGCAAACTAATAGAATAATTTGAGAGGAAGGGCTCTGGAGCAAACTGCTTTGGTTCTCACGCTGTCACCTCCTACTAGCTCTGTGTCCTAACTTAGTTAAGTTCTCTGTGCCTTTATTTGCTAATAAGGAAAATATATAAGGAAAATGATAATGGAATTTACCTTACAAAGTTTTATAGGCATTAAGGGAACCTTGCATGTGACTAATAACTAACCTGGCAAGGTGCATAATTCATAGCTGACTCCGTTTTGGTCTTTTTCATTTCAGCCACAAGGTAGATCTTCAGCAATGACAACTTTGGAAGATTTTGCTTTATTTCTCTCTTGTTTCAAGATATTCTTTAATTTCCAAGTTTTTATTTCTCCACTTGCACTTAACACTAGTCAATTTTATAAACTGTTTCTAGTTGGTTGAATTTGTAAATGTGCAAAATAAGTTGTCTCTCAGCCAAGAGTGATTAACTTAATATCACTATGAAGAGGATAAACATATTTATGAATCTAGAACTCGGTCATCAATCAAGAATTACATAAGTTGGTTCTAGAACCAATGCACTAACATAATATAAAATTCTTTGAATTTCATGTAAAAATTCATCATGCATTGTGTTTATAATTATGGCATTCCTATAGTTTCTTTATTGATCTTAAAACTGGAAAATGAGCCCTGGTCGGGTGGCTCAGCTGGTTGGAGCGTTGTCCCATGCACCAAATAGTTGCGGTTCTGTCCTCATAGGGATATGACCAGGAGGCAACCGATTGAGGTTTCTCTCTCATATTAATACTTCTCTCTCTCTCTCTCTCTTTCTCTCTCCTCTTCTCTTTCTCTAAAATCAATAAACACATCCTTATGTGAGGACTAAAAAAACACTAGAAAATTACTTCACCTGAAAAGTGTACTTAAAAAATCTGAATAACTCAATCTCAAATCCATGCTTTTAAAAATAAAATCATTCACCTTTCATAATTTGCTGCCTCTTAAGGAGTAGAAAATGAACAGCCGACTTCACATGTGAATATAAAAGGATAAGCCATCTGTACAAATGATTGTTAATTACATACAAATAGGTTTACAAATGTGATGTCTTGCCATCCCTTAAAATTCCAAGATATTACTCCATTCTGAATAATTTAAACCAAATGCTAAAGGTAGTAAGTAGCATTTGGCAGTGTTCTTGATTAGAATATCTGCATGTAGTGTTTGTTTATGCAGCAACCGAAGGGCGCTCCCTGGTTGGTTTGCTATTTGAAGCATCTTCATAGACTCTCAAGCACTTGTTGTCACTGAGGCAAAAAGTAATTTGCTTCTCATTATAATATCTGCCTTTCCATTCATGTATTTAATTGTGGTGAGGTCTTGGGAGTAGTTTCTGACTTTAATACAAGAAAAAATGAGAGTAAAGCTGTTACCTTTGACAGCTCACAGATAAAAAATAAATAAATGAAAAACAGGTTGAAGGCTGAATTAAACCCAAACTAAAAAGCCTTAATTAGTGAAATCATAATTACAGGGAATTATTGTAGAATAAAATCAAAGCTGTATTAAACTATTTTTCAACTGATTTGAAGATGGAAAAAAGGATGTTTTACATTACAATTTCTCTAAATTACTGCCCATTTTTGAATTTCATAAATTAAAACTGAATGCTAAAATGAAAGCTTGTTGCTACCATTGTTTTTGTTTAATTCAGTTTGCAATAATATCCTAAGATATTTTATACCAGTAATATTGCTTCTTCTTCCTACTGTATATTAAGAAAACTGTTCAATCAATTTCAAGATCATTGATATTGATTATTAAAATGTATAGATAATACAATGCTCCCTTTTTAAAAGGTCATTCAATCACTTGATCAATGAATAAGCAATTCTTACACACATTCACAGCACAAAATAGGCTATCTGCATTACTGTTGGTACAACCAGGAGTGCTGGAAAGAGCTGAAATAATGCTTAATTTTGGGGTTTTGGTTTTGCTCTCTCTTCTTTATTTGGTCCCAAACACTTCCAATGAGGTATACATGAAAAGGGTGTGGCAATAAAGAAAAGAATAGTGGTTCAAAGATAACTAAAAATAATAAGCTATTATTACTATTAAGACTTTAATGTACAAATAGCCATATATTTGAGAATGTATAATGTCTTAATTAAGCTTGATTCTTTTTAAAACATATTAGGTTTTAGAGATTTTTGTGTATGGTTGTGGCTTGATTTTCAGGTTTCATGATACAGTAAATTAATACATATGTACACACAGTAAGTCCTCCAATAACTTCATTTTGTTTAAAATAATTTTATTGTAACATCGATGAGAAAAAATTGGCTGCCAGCTGGGGCTACACACATGGTATTGGGTTTATATGTTCTCCCTATGTTTATGTGACTTTCCTCCCATGGGACAGCTCTGCATGTTATGTGAATTGGCAGGCCTGGCTGGTTCCAGTCTGAGTGTGTGTGTGAGTGTGTGTGTGAGTGTGCCCTGGGATGGGTGGGTGTGGTCCTGCCTGGATCCCTAAGCTATCAGAGGCTCTGCCATCCATGACCCTAAAAGGGAATAAGTGGGTTGGGCATTTTTATTTTATGTGTCTTTATTAATCTTACTTAAATATATGTATAGCTTACATTATATCAATGTTTAATATTAGAAGTGTTTTTGTCTTTATTTAGAAATTTAGTGGTTTTGTAACAAGTAATATAGTATAGGAATTTATATTCTTATTTATATCAATTAACCTATGATAATGTTGGTTTCTTTACATGCTATTTTAGTTAAAATCAGTTTCCAAGAACTTATGATTGATGGTTAAGTGAGGACTTACTCTGTACATGGAGACACATTCATGTACATACATACATATATGTATCTATATTATTTTGCCAAATAGTAAGATGAAGAAAACAACTACAACTGTCTATTCTCTCCATTATTTTACTAAATAAAGTGCATTTTTTTAAGTTTAGGAAAGGCATTGGTGCAAATAAGTCTTTTCAAGGGGGAAAAATTAATTGGCAATCTGAATATGTCATGTACTGAGCATATTATACTTTTTAAATTTTGTTTGCCATTTGTCGTGGATTAAGCAAAATTCCATTACTGACTAAGGAATCATCAGACCAGAAGTTAAAAGGTATAATGTTGGGTCTTTCACAATGTAGCCAACCTCCCTTTCTACTCTCACCTTCTGTGATATTGACCCGTGAACTCGAAGCTTCATGAACTGAACCACTTGTCACATCCCAAAAGAGCACAGCTTTGGAATGCACAGACTTAGCATCTCATCTTACTGTGGGCCGCTCTGCTTCCCTTGAGCCTCAGTGTTCTCCTGTGAGAGGAAGGGCATGACACAAGGTCATGCTTTGTACTCAAGCTCTACCAGTTACTAGTGTGACTCTGAGAACATCACTAAACCTCTGTGTACTTCAGTTCCTCATCTATAATATGAGGACAGTAACATTATCTGTCCATTGAGTTGTGTGGGTTAAGTGAGTTAACACAAGAAACTTTATCCATGTTCCATTGCTGTGTAACAAAGGACTCCAAAATTTAATGACTTAAACAACAGTGATTTAGCATTTTCCACTATCTTTAGGTTGGCTGGGCACTTCTTCTGCTCCACGTGGGTCCCCTGGGGTAACTCACGCAGCTGAATTCAGCGAGTGGATGAGCTGGGCAGGAAGGTTCCAGATGCCTGTTTCACACCTCTGGGGTGTTGGTACTGATAGTTGTGTGGCTTGCATCTTCCCCACGTTACCTCCTCCCTATATTCCCTCTCCTCCACGAGATACCTTATCCTGCTTTGTGTTTCCACACAGCTGTTCTCTCTTGCAAAACATCCTGGACTTGCAAACAGTCTATTGGCTGAGTTTCAAGAGAGTAAAAGCAGAAACATCCAGACATTGTGAGGACTGGTGCCGCTTCACTTATTTCTGCAGCATTCAACTGATCCGTGCCAGTCACTTGAGGGAAAGGGAAATTATTTGACCTCTTGCTAAGGGGAATATCATGCTCATTCAAGAATGGGAGAAAGTGTGGCAGCCATATACATATACAGACAAGATAGCACAGAACATAACAAAGCTTAGTTATTGTTATTTGTAAAATGGAGTTCATGCTTTCTACCCACTCAGATCCGTGTAAAGATTAAATGGAAACAAAATTGGTGGATACAAGACAGACAGGGGGAAGTTAAGAATAACAGAGGGAAGGGTGAAATTAAGGAACGTATATGCATGACCCATGGGCATGAACTAAGCTGGGTGGGGTTACAGGAAGGATGGGGGGTCCTGGGTGGAAAGAGGCAAAAGGAAAAGAAATTGGGGCAACTGTAGCAACATAATCAATAAAATATACTTAAAAAATAAAGAGGTAAGGACTGCCATTGTCATTGATTATAAAAGATGCTTAGTCCAACTATATTTGGAAGCTTGTAGAAGCTGGGGTTCTGCTATAGCTGAGTCATCCCAGCACCTGATTCTCAGGCGTCGGGCACTACAGCAACAACAGATCACACCTCCATTGCTCTCCTGCCTGGGCCTTCAGCATGCCCCAAGCCACAGGTTGTGCTGAACCTTCCTGCCAGTTGGTAGAGAGAGGGGAGTAGGAGGGGATTTGTATCTAGAAAAGTGGTTTTATGAAAACATGGGTGCTATAGAAACAAAAATGGCAATTATGTTCTCTAGAACATAATGTTTAAACATGTTTTTGTCATTTATGAGCTTAGGTGAGAGGTTTTTTGTTTTCTTTCCCTGACTTGAAATAATGAAGTTCTGAATCAAGGCTGTTTCTGAATTGAGAACTTAGAGTGTCAAGGAGGTAGACTTCATATGTAATTATTCTGAAGGCCTAATTTTAATAGTTGAGTATCATTTGCAGTATACGATTCAATGTTTTTCAGCTTAACAATAACCTGCAACCTTTGGACCAACTTAATTCACTGTTTTTCAAAAAGACTAAACCACTAAACCATTTGTAAAGCCTCCATTCCCTGCCAAACCCTTATCTTTTTACTGCTTATCTTCTATACCAAACCTTTTTCACACTATTAATATTCAGTTGGTTTAAAATGAACAAAATTCAAATTATAACACATTTTAATGTGAGGAATATCTGAACTTCTGAAGTTTTTATAGGCCAGTATTTGACTTTATAAAGTAATAGACTTAAGAAACACCCTGCAGAGACACGAGAAAATCCATTCTTCTGGGATTTTTGCAATTAGGACAAGCATGTCTAGAATTATATATATTTCATACCTCTCTACATCCAGGGAGTATTTTTTTATCATCATGAACACCAATTATCTTTGGTGATTAATATTAATACTTTTACAAGAGTCCTGATAAAATGAATTGTTTTTAGTCTTCCAAAGGTTTAGTGTCTTAATATAGCAACTTTGATTAGTTCATCATATTTTAAAATGTATAAAAACAATTTATACGTTAAACTTTACTTTCTATATTTTTTTTTATTTAAACTTTGATACCGGGAGGCTCATCTCAAATAAAACTTGAAGTTTAGACAATAGCAGTGTTTCAACAAGTGTTTTAAAGGACTATAATTTTGTACTGTCAATAATGTTCACAGCCAGTATAGATTATAGTAAAACAAACAATGAAAAATACCTGCAATTTTGTTAAGAATACATCAATCCTCAATTATATGGATAATGTCAAGCTCAAATTTAAAATTAAATATTTTTAATAAATACTATTGTTATCACAGATGTTGATAGAGATATGTCAGGCAACACATACTTTGTTTCAAAGGAACTTTTTTGTTCCTTAAAATATCCTATTGCTTCTGGGACCAGCTATGGTACCCCTATCTCATTCTTTAATGTTACTGTCCTTTCATGCAAAGGTAGCATGTATTGCATGCTCTTCATGGCAAATGCACAGTGTATATCAGATCACTTATAGGACCAAGGCCAATACCATTGCCTCTTCAAGAGAAAAATTCAATACCATGTCAGCATGAATCTATAAGTTCTCTTGGAGATGCAGGATTCCTACAATGTTATCAGCCATGTAAACATGTTTCAATGCTTTGAATTGCTCAAATTAAAGCTCTGAAACCAAATAGGTTCTGAGGGTGAGGACTCAGATCATTGCTTCTGGTATACTACCTCCTAAAAAGCCCCTTATTTCACACATAGCATCATCTACTACAGGACATTCTTATGGCATTTGTATAGGCTCCGTGACATCCATTTCCTTTCCTTCCTTCCTTTGTTTTGATTCTTACGAAGTAATAATAAATCATTCACTCCCACTCTCTTAGCCTACCTTCATTTTACCAAAGACAAAATATTATTTTAATTATGCTGATATATACAATAATATTATAAATCATATCTCCATATTGAGATATAAAGAAATCATAGGAATTTTCCCCATGTAATTATTTTTTACATCTTATTTTTTAATTGTTAAAGTAATATAATATTAATATTAGAAAAATGCTTTATAAGCCCATCAGCCTTGGTAACTAATATGTTTTTGTATGAATATATTTATTGTGTGTATGTATGTGTGTGTACAGGCAGGCCTCACTTTGCACAGTTAGTGTGAGGCTGTAAAAATGTCCATTCAAGCTAAACCATACAAAGTGATCTTAATAATCAATGGGAAAAATTACAAATGTTCTACAATCTTTAAAAATATTTGTCAAAATATTTAAAACTCTTCTATTAATTATAAATAAATATGCATATTAAAAATTAGCTAAGCATATGTTTAGTAAGTTATAAGTTAAAACATTGACAATATTGAGAACTAATATATTTACTTCTTTGTAAAACACACAAATGTGTTTTTCAAGTATTCTTATCAAAACACAAATGTTCTAGCAGCATTATTCATAAGAGCCAAAAATTGGAAACAATCTAATGTTCATCAGCTGGTGAATGGAGAAAAAAATGTGTGTGATATATCACACAGTTGGTTATTATCCAGAAGCAAGAAAAGAAAGAATTACTTATATGTACTACAATGTGGATAAACCTCAAAAGCATTATGCTAAGTGAAAGAAAGTGAAGAAAAGAGACTACCTATTGGATGATTATATTTACATAAAATGTCCGAAAAAGGGAATCTATGGAGAAACAAAGATTATTGGTTGCCTATGGTGGAAGTTGAGGGAAACGGGATTAACAATAAATCAACATGAAAGATTTTATTGGGTAAGGGAAATGTTCTTAAAATTCTTAAAAGTGATGTTTGCAGAACTTCATAAATTACAAAAAAATATCATTGAATATTACACTTATGAAGGTGCAAGCTGATCATAACATATGCCTCAATGAAGCTATATATTTTTAAAAACCCTTGTCAAGAGTGCTTGAATATAGATTTGCCTTCTCATCCACATAATTTATGATATGAAATTATTATCTTTTCTGTGTCTTGGTAAAATATTATTTCCCTTTCCAAGTTTGAATCAGCTTCCAGGATTTTATACATTGCACAATCAATATTTTGAAATATCTCTGAGTATTTATTTAATATGAAGCTTTTTTTTTTTTTTTTTGCCAGCATCATTTCTTCTGGGACAGAAACTAAATAATGAACTAAACTAAATAATATTGTTTAGTTTCCTGTTCTTATTTGTTAGAATTTGGAAAGTATTTTATCCTATTTTACTAGGTAAATATACACTAATTTACACTTATGATTCAATAAATGGATTAACCTAAGGCTTACAACTAGTAATTATCTGTTTCTTTGAATTTTATGGATGTTACATCTTTATACACAATTTTATACACAGTGTCCAAGAGTGAGGGGAGAATGGGGCTTTTTAATACAATATGGCCCCCAAATGTAAAGCAGGTGTTGTGTCATGTTCAACAGAGTGAACTGGTCTACTCCTGCCTGAAGGAAACACTCAGAATAAGGAGACAGACTCTATCAAAAGACAGTTCTGTTTAAAACTAAAACCATGTAGACAAGTCCATTGTGTGTGCTTGAAGATCTCTTCTGGGATATATTTTTGTCCAGCTGATATTCACATTAATCATGGACTTCATAACCTAACCCCATGTAAGATCCAATTTGACAGAAAAACATTCTGCATTATATAGAGCTGCTTTCCTTTTGAAACCATGTTAAGAACTTTCTGTTATCTTAGATCTTTTTCTCCATGTGATTGCAAGGTACTTGCTGTGTGTTGATTTTTGAATATAATTACAAACTAATAAAGAGGGAAAATCTTAAGAATCCAGTATAATTGGTGATCTTGGATCTAAAGAGTTGTTTGTATTTGCCCTTGAAGTATGAGAAACTTTGCTCCTTGTGTTTTTCTTAGATTAAAATAATGATGAATTTCAAGCTGCTGCCTGGGTATACCCCAGAAATGCACAGACAAGACCCGGTGACACTATGTAAGGTGACAAGATGCATGTCATGCAGCATAGAGGGTGGTCAATAAAAAAGCTTGAGAAGTTAGGTAAAATAGATATAGATGCAGCAAAAACTAAGCTGACTTAATTGCACAGGAAAAGCAGTTGGATTTAATAGAGAAACTGAGGACAGGTATTATTTGTTTTTGCAAATAGAATTTTAGGTGTTTATTGAAGGGCATTTAAGAGTTTTCCCTATATGAACACAGACTGGTGATTTTCAAGAAAATATTTTTATTAATCAACAGTAGTTTACAGCTAGAGTTTGGAGCCATACTATCTACATTCTAACCTTTACCCACCCAGTGACAGATGCGTGATTGGAGAATTATTAAACCATCTTATGCCTTAGTTTTTCTCTGTGAAAAAGATAACGAATAATAATTGCCTCATAGTGTTATGAGATTAAATGAAAATATGTAGAAAATACTTAGAACAGTGCCGTGAAATTGGAAGTTTAATAAGTGTTAGAATTATTATCATAATTATTATTAAGTTTTATTTTATTGGACAAAAGAGTATGCCATCCATCTTTCCATAATGGAATTGCTTCTTCGCATGTCTGTCTCTTTTCATGTACAATGTGTATCTTTTTGTCCTGGTATCTTAAACATTAAATTATCTGCATCATAATTGTATTACCAGCTGGTCATTCACATCATACACTTATGGAATTCCAGTGGCAAAGAGATTTTATTTTATTTTATTTTTTATTCATTATTTTTAGAGAGAAGGGCAGGGAGGAAGGAAGCGTGAGAGACATCAATGTAATGTTGCCTTTCACCTGCCTCCAGCTGCAGACCCGCCAGGTACCTGGCTTACAACCTGGTTATGTGCCCTGGCTGGGAATCGAACCAGCAACCTTTGGATTCACAGGTTGGTGCCTATTCACTGAGCCACCAGTCAGGGCAGCAAAGGGATTTTAGAGGACATCTCTTCTAATCTTCTCTGTCACAGGGCTGGTCAGGAAGATGCCAGGACTGCCCCACTTTCCCATAATTCTTTGGCAGGAACATTTCTGTTCCCTCCAACTTCTTAAGGTAGAAACATTCCTGAAAGAAAGTGGAGCATCTCTGTGGTGATTGTCATCCCTCTGGGCTCAGGAGAATGTCTTTTTTAAATGTGTTTTTGTCCTGGCTGTACTCCTATTTCTTTTCTTGCTGTTGTCTTTAACATATATCAAAAACAATTTAAATGCGAAAAAGTGCAAATGTCCCTGTTGTAAGAAATAAATCTGAGCTGTTTCTCTGATCAAACCATGAAAAGTTGCCCTTGGAGAGAGCCAGACAAAACAAGGGCTGTGGAGACCTTCCATGGACTAGTGTAATAACTCATTTTTGTGCATTTGCAATGCTAGGCTTTACTATGCAGTTCTGCAGGCACAAGCCAAGAGAAGTAGTGTGATTAATTTTAATCCCATTAACTCTAATTGCTTCTCAGAAGCTGTGTACTTACAGTATATGTCTGGTTTTAGAAAAGCAAAGGAAAGGAAAGTGATGAAATGTTTCCTTCATTCTGGGTTGGAAATGGAAAAGCAAGGAAAATAGTACACAGGCTATTTTCCGGTTTTCCATCAGTTGTGGAGAAATGCTGGCAGAGTTTTTAAAGACTCTATTACAATTATTAGATATGCTTTTGGATATAGAAATTGTCCTGATTGCTCTGAAATTTCAGTGTAGGAGGGTTGATTTCCCTGCTGTTCATTTCTTGGATTTAACACCCATATTGTGCTTTTGATAGCTTGCCCACAAATTATGGCACTGGAGAAAATAGGGCTCCAAGGTTAAACATTTATTTCAGAGAATATAATCCCAGCAATAGCCTTGCGATTCCAAACAAACTCTATTAAACACAAAGCTGACCTAGTGGAACTGATAAACACAACCGCTTTCAGGAAATGGAGATGAATTGTAGCTGAGGGTTAGGAAAATAGGAATGTATAATTGAATAAATTAAAAATAATTTAAGCTCACAATTATAATAGCGCTTCACTTATTTTTACCCTTCCAGTTTCCTGTCACATGGTCTATAATTTGAGACATGTCAGTGTAGCTAAACTTACTATTTAAAAATGAAGTTATTACAAGAAAATCCATTATGTTTTATAGAATATTTATTTATTGGAGAACATTGGGCTAAAACTGGTTTTGTTTTCTAACTAAAAATATCAGTTTTGGACTGTTCAGCGATTGGTGAATGATAAGAGAAAAAAAAAAAAGAAAAATGAGTGGAAAAGAAAATGCCAACAACAAAATCCATCCTATATAGAGCTCATAGAGCAAGAAAAATAGGGGAGGGAAGGGAGAAAAGGTAAAATATGTCAATGAGTCAATATAGTTAGAATAAGTGAAAAGGGCATGTGAATATTTATTTTTTTAAGTTTTTACTTATTAAAAAAATATTTTATTTTTAGAGAAAGGGGAAGGGAGAAATAGAGAGTGAGAGAAACATCAATGTGTGGTTGCCTCTTGCATGCCCCCGGCTGAGGACCTGGCTTGTAACCTAGGCATGTGCCCTGACTGGGAATCAAACCTGTGGCTCTTTGGCTTTCAGACCAGTGCTCAATCCACAGCCACAGCAGCCAGGGTTCAAATGCTTCAAAAATAAGGATCCTAGGTCTTCCACCAAGATCAGGTGGGACCCACTGGTGGCACCTCCTGCTTTGATGATCACAAATAAAAGGAATTTTGGAAAGAAAGGAGCCCCCTTTCTTCTGCTTCTGCACACTGCTCTTGTGAGGACAGATTTACCAAGATTCACTCATAACACCCTTATGAATCTCAGATTAAACACAGTATGTTTTGTTGGGGGTAAGCTTAGTAAGGAATTTTAACTTTCTAGTTAGTTTGCGCACACATATAAATCAGAGAGTTGAGATCAATTTCCTTTAAGTGCAAGCAGACATCAGCATAACTAATATTTACAAAATACTTGATAATGCAAGTCAAAACAGGAGCTTTTTAAAGGACTTTATTAGTCTTAGAATAAATTTTGTTTATTTTGTTTTTCTTTCCAACCTACTATGAAGCACTCCTTGGCATATTGTAACCATTCCTGACTTTTATCTTCTCCAGGGGTGGATTAAATTCATTGGGAGGACACTGACAAGTGTCCTTCGAGACACCTGGCTGGCATTAGAAAGCTCAGTGTAAGTACCATCATTGCATCAGGTTGCTCTACTTGCTTAATTAGCATAGCATGGATGTGAAGAATGCTGCTAATGTAAAGGACCACTGCACACTCCCCTTGCTGGCACTCCAGGTGGCATTCCATGGATTTACTGGCAAACTGAGAGCTAAGAAGAAAATATTTTGCAGAGAGCAGAGTAACACTCATGTTTGGGTGAGAGGATCATGGCTATTAACAACAATAATTGAGACATTTTGTATTAATTATCATTAAGAGCTTGTTTCTCCCCTTGGACAGATGTGACCTGTCCAGCATCTAAAGGAGCCATGTCACAGAACACTGAAACATGCCTCATCTAAATGCATCAGAGCAGCATCAGATGGCGCCTCAGAGTATTTCTCTGAGACTTCAAAATTGAAGTCCAATAAATGTCAGGACTTTGGGGTTGCTATAAATTGCCTTAATCACTCTGAGTTTTCATTATTAATTACTTAAAAAAGAGAAAAAATCCATTTTCAAAACCTTCAAATATGACAGTGGAGATCACCTTCAAATTGTTCATACTGCTGTTTATTTACTTATATTCTATTTAGAAAACAAGAACATGAGATGTGCTATAGGCAGCAAGTGAAGGCAGCAATAATCTTGATCAAATGCACTTCCCTTTTTTCTATTTTGTAAGGAACAGATATGAAATTTTTACTCTCCAAGTTTAAGAAGTAAGGGCCTGGAAAAGGGACCTTACAACTACCTGGAAATGTCCTATTTATAAATGCATTGGATGGTCATCTTTACTCTCTATTATCCTAAAAATATCTTCTTTCCTTTTTTCAATGGAGCAGAGCTCCAATTCAACATACCTGAAATTTCTACCATTAACTTGATTATTTTTGGTATTAGTTAACAAATGTAAATGTGCTATGGCTAATGGAACACATTAAAATGTGTATAATAACCTACTTCCAAAAATATGTTGACCATGTCCATGGTTCCTTTATACTAGGTTCTTGTCTAAGCTGCTCCCCTTCCTTGCCTTTGCCTCCCCCCTCCCCCCAATCCCTTTCCCCCTGACCACTGAAGGCCTATTCACTGTATTCATATATTTGGTTCTGTTTTGCTTGTTATTAGTTTTGTTCATTATTGTCCTGTTGGACAACAGGTGGGATTGACTTTGGGGGGAATGGGTGGGTGGGGAGGGGGACAGAGGGGAACAAAAAGGGGATGGATGTGATACAACAACAATAAAATTAAAAAAAAAAAAGAAAGAAAATTAGTGTTGGAATAAGAAAAAGGTTTTTTTATTAAAAATATGATTTTAAACCCTGCCCCCCCAAATATGTTGAACACTTTCCCGGTAGGGAAAATAAGGATGATTCAAGCATAAATCCAAATGTCAGTCAATGAATCTTCAGTATAGTAGAAGGATTGTAATATACACCTGAGGGATGACTGGAGCCAAAAAAAAGGGCCAATGGAGGGCAACAGGAAAAACAAATAGGGTGAGATCCCTTTTCAGTTGTCTCAATAATGATACTATCAGCAGAATGATATCATGCTTAGAATCCCTTGCTCCTGTTACCCACTAGTTTTGTAGCATCTTAAAAAGTAAAAATATCCACATCTTTCCAAAAGCTACCTAAACAGCCCTAATTGGTAATGTTAAAAATCAAATATTTCTAGAGAATTCAAAGAAAATTTGGAGGAAGAGATATTCTTGGACTGTGCTTGTGACATTAAAGATGCTCTAAGCATTCAAAAATGGGGTGGAATTCATCTAGCAAATAAGTCCAGGAAGTAGCACAATCAAACCACAGAAATTGTGTGTGTTGTTCATACAAAAGCTTGTAAGAGGTTAACAAGGTACTGCTATAAGATACACTGAAAATCTTACAGCATATTTTTGTTTGTTATACAAAATCTAAAATATAGGAGAAACAGAAATAAATGCGCCATTACCATTTATCCCCTTTATACCCTCTTCCACCTCCACCCTCCCACCTTCCTCTGCAATCACCACATTGGGCCCGTGCCCACAAGTACTTTTTCTTTTTGACTTGATTTCTCCATCCCCTAACCTCTCCCCTGTCCTAAGCTGTCAGGCTGTCATCTGCTCTCCATCTATGAGTCTGTCTCTATTTCGATTGTTAGTTTGATTTGGTCATTAGATTCCACATATGACTGAAATCATATGGTATTTGTCTTTCTCTGAAATGGCTTATTTCACTTAATATAATATTCTCCAGGTCCATCCATGCTGTTGGAAAGAGTAACATTTTCTTCTTTTTTACGGCCTAGTAGTAGTCTGTTATTTGAATGCCCATAGTTGTTTTATCTACTAATGGACACTTGAGCTGCTTCCAAATCTTTGCTGTTGTAAATAACACTCCTTAAATCCTTTCAAATTAGCTTCTATTTTCTTTGGATAAATTCCCAGAAGTGGAATCATTGGGTCATAAATACAATAAAATAAATAAGTAAATATTTAAAAAATAAAAGCAGCAATTAGTAAAATCAAGAAATACTTGTATTACCAAGAAAAAGAAAGAAAGAAATACCTCATTTATCTATAACAGAAATTTCTTTATATGATTATAATCACATGTTCAAAATTTCAGACTTGCTTCAAAAGCTAAAACTAATTAAGGAAAAGCAATTCAAAGGTTTTTCTTAGATAAGATGAGGAAGGTGCTACAATGAAGAAATGCCTCATTAAATTTTATTAATTTGTCACAGGGATGATCCAGGATCAATAATTTATGGGAGGGCTACTCTAACTTCCCAAAAAGGATTCTTAATCTCATCTAACTCTACTAAATGTTGCTTAAAATTATATCAGAAATACTTGCTAGAAGGGATTATAAATTAGAACAATTCTCAAATTTGTCTCATAACCAGTTTAGACCAATTGTTTTTCTCACATCTTCATATCTTAATACTATGCTAAGCACTAAAAAATAGAAATTAAAAATATAAATATTTGTTGAGTAACTTATAAGCAACATAGATCCAAAGTAGCACTAAACAATGATTTGGTTATTTATATTGCATTTTGACAATTTTTCAACTCATCCCTTCATTCATTCAAGCTACTAGAGGTTCACAGATGACAATTTTGTCACTCTCACTGAGTTATATGTTCAGGGAAGCATAGACTAAAACAAGTAAGTAATTAAGATAATTTAAAATAAATAGCCATGAGTATTAATGAATGCAGTTTCCAAAAGGTGGTAATGAAGAATAAAGACAAAGGGAAGGAGAGAATGTTTTACAAGGGATGTCTAAAGAAGAGACATTTGCATAGAAGTCTCAAAGGTAAATGAATCATCAATGCAAAGATTTTGATTAAGAGAATTCAAGGTAGAGGATAAGTTATAGCAAAGAGACTGAGGCAGATGTGGGATGGTTTTAGGAACCTAATAGAAGTCCAGCTGGGCTGAAGCAGATCAAAGGGGAGTACTCATGAAACATAAAAGAAGTCAGAAAGGCAAGCAAGATATACATCATGTAGGATTTTGTAATTAATGGTAAAGAATTTTTACTTTATTTTTAAATCAGTGGAAAGTCCCTGAGAACTTTCAAACAAAGGAAATTTATGATGACCTGGCTACGCCAAGGAAAATGAAAGTAACAATGATGGGAGGCAATTACAGTTGCCCAGGTGAAGAGATGATGTGTTCCATAGTTAGGGATAGAAAAGCAGAGACGAGATTAGAGTCAGGATATGTTTTGACAAATCTGACAAGACTTCTAGATGAGGTAGATGTGGGAACTGAAGGAAAGGAAGTACAGATGACTCATCTGTTTATGTTTGGAAAATATAAGTAGGTTGGAATTGGAGTGGTCATGGTATTAGGCATTGTAATTTCATTCTACAAATTTGCTGACTCTAAGCCTATGGAATATAATAATTGACATTTGAATTTTTACTGCAGCAGCTGTTTTAAATCTATTACTTAAAATAGTATGGTTAACATTTCCAAATATTTAATTGTATTAAGTACACTGTCATTCTGTTAGTACATAGGTGAATTGTGTACTAAAGCAGAAGAATGTTATAGTGAGCAGAAGTTAAAAAGTTGAAATTTTGATTAATATAATGATAAGGCCACCTAAACTATACATTTTTTAAAGTGCTATAAATTTAAAAATGAATATTTGATATTAATACTATCACCTTAAAATATTTTAAATCTGATTACTACAAATAGGTTAAATGACTTAATAAAGATTAAAACTTACTTATCTACATATATATATATATATAATTGCTATATTGGTATGAACGTCATGATGTATACTAGTCATTCACCAAATATTATTGATATAGCTATTTATATATCAATTATATATCAATTCAGAGAGAGAGAAAATTGATACACCTGCCCCTTGCTTTGGCTGAATGTCTCTCACATGTGTTCTAGTGGCTTATTGACTTTTAACCATTTCACATGTGCAGAAATGAACATATTAGGATTCTAGAAAATTTCAACATCGACTTTAAGAGGTTCAGAGTTGTTACCCTGACCCCACAGTCACTCGGAAATAATTCCTAATGTGTAACTTCTGATCATACCCTTAGATAAGCAGATAGCAAAAGTAATGGTTTCCCCACCTGACTTTTTTGTACTTTCAATCCTTTGCAGTCCCCTCCATGTTATGATTCCACTCCATCTTTAGCCAGCCCCTTGGGTGATTATGGGTCTTTACTTGCTCCATCTAATTTGCTACTGTAAAAGATATGTGGAGCCTTGGGTCATGAAGGTGGGCGATGGGGGAGAGTAAAGGCTCCCTAAATGTTCTGCTGTCCATGTAAATTATAGGTAATAAGACTGTTTGCAAACAAAAGCAATCTACAGTATGTGCATATTTAAGCTGTCATGTATCTTAGCAACTTGTGCCTCAAAGTAAGGTGTTTAGGCCAGCTGCATCAATGTCATTTAAAACCCTGTTCAAATCTCAAGGCCTTCTCAAATCTACTACAGCTGATTCAGCTTTCTGACAAGGTCCTTGGATGATTTATGTGCACCCCAAAGTTTGAGAAGCATTGTTTATAGTCCATAAAGTACTATGCTATTTGTCTTGCTCCTCTCCTGCGCTCCTCTCCTGCTTTGAGTTACGTTACAAAATGTCACTTTGTGTTGCCCTACCCTTGATAGGTTATCAGAATCCTAATAATTAAGGTAGTGGGAAGAAACAACTCATCTATTACTCTAGTTAAGAAAATATTAAAATGAGTAAAATAAAATATTTTAATAAACCCTGTGGCAAGTGTTTATAAAATTCGCGTTCACTATTAAGAGTCAAACTTTCCCCAGGCTGAAGGAAAAGATTACCTTTACATTTTTGAAGTTCCTTTTGATTGGGAAGCTAGGTTTTTGAATTATGTGAAATTACTTTAAAGCAACTTATTCTGTGTAAAGCCCATAAAGAGCAAATGACATATTGCTAAATTGTATTGATTCAGATATTGATCCTATTTTTCAGCACAAAGCAGTCTAGGCTGTTCTAAAGGAGTAGTGGGGAGGTGCTTTTATCACTTTCTCTATCACATTGGGCTACATGATCAGAAAGCTGACATGAAGAAATACATGGTAAAAGGAGACCCCTTTATCCTCTACAAAGAGGACAAATGCCTTATGTTCGTACGTAGCCATGTATAAGCATGCAATTGTCCACTAATAACTATTATCACATACTGTTATTAAGATTGTGATGGTAATTAGTAGAACAATCATTTCCAAAAACAATAGTTTTACCATTTCAATCATCTCCCACGTAACTATATAATAGTAAATGCAGAAGAATTTTATTTATATAACCCTAAAAGACAACAATGATAATGTTGAAATTATTGAATCTATACCAATAAAATGCTTCTTTGGTTATAAGCTATTAAACTTCTATATAAACGATTGTGTGAAATCTGAGAGAAATAAGCACAGTCTGATAAGTATGGCAGAGTTCTCCAAAACAATGTATGTAGATACAGATTAGTTGGAAGAACTTCAAGGAGTATCTGAAGGTTAAGTTAAGTGTATAGATGGAGGTGCTAACCATTATAACTGTAAAGAAGTGGAATGTGCTTCTTAGGAGCTAATAAGAACTTGCTTCACCAACAAAAGAATTATGAATGGGCCTCAACAGTGACTTTGTGGACATGCTTTAAGATCTACCCAATATAAGATTTGAAGTTCTTTAAATTGATATCATCAAATTGATATTCTTTTATGCATGTAACCGGATATGCAGAAATGCTGAATGAAGAATATATCTGATCATGGAAAATTTAAATATCATCAAAGAAAACTGGAGAAAAATTATGCAAAGAACAGACAGAAAATCTCTCCTTTAAGAACTTGAAGTAGAAAAACAATAAGCCTATTTATAAAGGAAAAGAGGATCCCAGCTTTCCTGATGACATCCAGGTATGCATGCCTCAGACACTTCCCCCTCAAACCTCTAATTTTTCATTTGCCATAGAATTGTAGGATATGAAATCTGATGGACATTTATAAATCATTTGATGCAACACCTTTTTACATATGAGGAAATATCTCAAAGCTGGTCTATTGCCATAAGATTCTTTTATATGAAATGTTCTCTGCTTTTAAAAATATGTGTAAATCATCCTAGAAAGTTAACTCTTAAAGTTAAGAAATTTGATTTTAATATTTTCTATCTTTTCGACAGAAGGTAGTACAATAGCACATGTGATCATTTTTACTGACAGAAACAAAGCATACAAAGTGTATAATGACATTTACAAGACTGATCAACACCCAACTTTTAGTTGTTAACAAAGTGGCTTAATGTTAAAAATGTCAGCTTTAAGAGTCTGAGCAACTTGACTAGTTCATTTGAATCTGGCAGAGGCAATTAAACAATTTGTGCTTTCAAGTGGATAAATGGTTTCAAAATTAGGGCAATGATGTTTACCAAAGGCAGCTCATGTCACTCTTTGATATCATGTCTTGGTTCCAAAGGAGCTTAACTAATAAAGATAATTTATTTCCTCACATAACAAGAACCTGAGGCTAAGATAAGTGCCAAGAGGAGTTCTACTAAGTTTTGGTTCTTCTCTGCAATGCTCACAACTATACCCTGCTCAGGGTTTCCAGAAGTTCCTGGGCCCACACTTTTCCTAATTCCCATCCAGGAAGTGAATTATATCATTGAACAGAAATCTTGAACATCATTTTGATGAAAAATAAAATGAAGTATATGTCAACTTCTGAAACAACTGCAGTTGCAAGGAGAGAGGATCACTTCCACCTAACTTGAAACCTATAATATAGCACTTTGGGTTGGGGGGAACAGCGCAATGTTGACTATGTAAATTTCTTTATGTGTAGTCAGTGTTCACTGATTACAGAGGTTCTTTCCATGTGTGAATGTTGTGTATAAGAGCTGCAGCCTTTAAATTTGATAAATAACTTCTTATTAATATGACACAGTATAATCCATTAAAAGAATTCAAAAATCCTGCTGGGTTTTATAATGTCTTTTGCAATGTGTATGAAAATAAGGTATATTGCAATAAAAACCATTGTTTCAATCATTGTTCCTTTTAAAATGGTTACCTATGAATTTTTAAAAAATATTTTAAAGCATCCCAACAGGGAAAGCAATTTCATGCTTGTTTTTTTAAAGAAGCTATTCAAAGTTCTCATTAAAGCCATTCATTTAAATAATCTCATGTATGTTCATTATGCTATGTCCTTTGGGAAAAAGAGGAAGTATAAACTGCTGCCAGAAAGCAATGAAGGGAACAAATGTTAACTGTAAAAGGTTAGCCCTTCATTAAAATTGTTTAAATAAGCAGTAATTCCCCCCTGTCCCCTTAAAAACCCTACGAAGAAACATTTGTACACATTTAAGACAGCAAAGTAAAAGCAGAGAAATCTTGAGGTCAGTTTCATAAACTGTTAGCATTTGGATCATTTTTGCTTTTTTGCTTTCATTCTAGGTGACTGAAAGGGACACAGTCCACCCACATAATGTAAAATATTCATGAATATTATGAGGTCCTGTAAAGGGCAGATTTTATAAATTTCTATTTTTAAAAGTATATGTATTTTACTTAAATCCTTTGCTCATTGTATGTGTTTCAGAGTTAACATTTTCACCCTTACACTTTGGTAACAGTCATTAGGATCTGAAATGGTCTTGATGAGGAAAACATAAATAATCTAAAATGGTTTGATTTATCATTTAGGATCATAATATGGCATTTATTTTACCTTTACTTCTCGCTTAAATATGGAAATTACTATAACATTACCTGATTATTACATATGCCTTAAATGATGTGAATTGTTGGCAAGGAAACTTCTTGTTACCTTTTTAGGTTTTGTTGTTATTGCTGTACTTCCATTCCCCTCTTCCCCAGGTTGAACTCAGTTGAACATTGGTAATTGATAGAATAATAATATGACAGATTGGATTTAGTACCTGATTCTCTAGTCATTGTTTCTAAGTTAATGTGGTGAACTAGTCTTACTTCTAGACTTTATTAAACTTAAAAAAGAACACAATGGTTACATTCTCAAAGAATGGGTATGTGCTCATACAATTATATGAAAAGACAGACAATTTTAGGAATATTTAATCTTGGGAGATGTCAATACTCCCAAATTAACATATATATCTAAAATGATCCCAACAAAAAATATGATTTTGAAGTTCATATTTTGAAATAAATTTATGATTGTGTATACTATTAAAATATTATAAGACCATAATGAAAACAATTTATAAATAAGAAATGAAACAAAATAAAATACATAGTTTATTTACAGAACCAAATACAGATACCAAATATGTGGTAAGGTATTATCTGCATTTTGGGGAAGATAGATCATTTATTATAAATGTTGGGATGATGCAATAGCTATCTAAAATATTCAATAGCCTGAATGAGCAAGGAACTAAGAGAAACATTAGGGCAATATGTCTATTAGTTTCTTAAATGCATATTTTCTTAATACAATTGTAATTTTATTTTAATTTTTTATACATTAATTAGACTTGTTCTTTCCTAGCGTATATGCTACATCAGGGCAGGAACAGTGGATGATCTGTCTTACTGTTTTTTAAGCCTAATACATTGCTTGGGTTCATTGCAGAAGCACACTAAATGTTGGGTAAATAAAACAACACAAAAACTAATATAAATAACCCAATTGATTCTAGGAAATAATATGGAGAAGGGAAAAATAAAGCATGTAAATTTCAGTAATTTATTGAGCTCTCCAATAGTATTAATTTGGGAAGATTTTTTTTTAACTCAAATACTTTGGTTCATTAGAGCAAAACATAGGTTAATTAATTCTGATATTTTAGACTCACTACTGAACCACTCTCTTCCATAAGTTTGTGATTTATGAGACAATAAAGAAAAAATTTACTTGATGAACATAATTAGTTTCCTTTAAAGGTATAACATGATATTGATATCCTGCTTATTTTTCAAAGTGGCTATTTTTCAGTGGCTTCTCTAAGTCCAATGAAGTCAAACATTGATCTATAAGGTTGAATGTAGAACTATGTCAGAAGTCTAATGAAAAATATTTTGTAGGTATCTTTGATAGTCTTAGAAAATTATGTTTAATGATCAAATTCTGAGAGAGAATATTTGAGCAATGTTGCATACCTAGTATTGCAAAAGTAATTAAGACCTTGGATGAAAGATGTTGCATTGTACCATGGTAGGGCCCATCATTAGCTTAACACTTGCATGCTGCTTTTAAATACAAGTAACATAAAAATGCTTAACATAAATGGAAGTAAGCATATAGAATGGTTGTTCTGAACTGAACGTATTTTCCCAAAATTCCTATGTTGAAAGTCTAATCCCCAAAGTGATGTTATTTGGAGGTGGGGCTTTGAGAAATAATTAGGTTTAGATGAAATCGTGAGAAGGGAGCCTCCATGATAGAAGTAAAGTCCTTAGAAATAGAGGAGGGGTCAGAGCCCCCTCTGTCACTGCCACATGAGGGTACAGCAAGAAGACTGCATCCTAACATGTGGTCTGTCCTGGTCTAACCTGTGTTCCATATGCACTTGAAAATAATGTGTATTCTGTCTCTCTGAGGTAAAATGCTCTGAAGACATCAATTAAACCCATCAAAAAGAATAAAATATCTAGCAATAAATTTAACCAAGTACTCAGAAAATCATAACACTAGACTCAGAAAATTATGACACTGAAGAAAATAATACTGAAGAAGACACAAGTAAAGGGAAACATACCATGCTCATGTATAGGAAGAATTAACACTATTAAAATGCCCTTACTACCCAAAGCCTTATATACTGTAGATTCAGTGCAATGCCTATGAAGATACCAATGGCATACTTCACAGAATTAGAACAAATATTCCAAAAATTTATATGGAATCATTAAAGACTCCAAATAGCAGCAGCAATCTTGAGAAAGAAGAACAAAGATGAAGGAATCATGCTACCAAATAGAAAATGATATTATAAGGTCATAATTATCAAACATCTTGGTACTGACATAAAGATAGACATGTGGAACAATGGAACATAATAGAGAGCCCATTATTAAACCCACACCTTTATAATCAATTAATATTTGACAAAAAAAAAAAAAGCTAAAACATATGATGGAGTAATGTTAGTAATTTTAATAAATGGTGTTTGGAATATCAGACAGATGCATGCAAAATAACTAAACTAGATCACCTTCTTATTTCATACATAAGAATAAACTCAAAATGGGTACAAGACTTAAATGCTAGTCTCAAACCCAAAAAAATCTTAGAAGACAACATAGCAGTTAAATATTGGACATTTTTTGTAGCATTATTTTTTTCTGATGTATCTCCTTGGGCAAGGAAATTAAAAAAGAAATAAACAAAATAAACCATCAACAAATTGAAAAGTCATTCTACTGAAGAGAAGAACATGAGAACATATTTCCCGATACACCTGATAAGCTGTTAATATATAAAACTTACAGAGAACTGATAAAACGCAACACCAACCCCCCCCCAAATAATACAACTTAAAATTGAACAAAGGACCTGAATAGACATTTCTCAAAAAAATGACATACACATATGAAAAGATGCTTAACATCACTCATCAATCACTAAAATGCAAATTAAAACCACAATAAATCATCTCACACTGAGCAAAATAGCTATCATTAATAAATCAACAAACAACAAGTGCTGGTGAAAATGTGAAGAAAAGGAAACCCTCATGTGCTATTGGTGGGAATGCAGATTGATTCAGCCACTATGGAAAGCAGTATGAAGATATCTCAAAAAATTAAAAATGGAACTGCCTTATGACTTAGTGATTCCACATCTGGGAATTTATCCAAAGAGTCCCTGGAAACTAATTTGAAAGAATAGCTGTACACCTCTATTCATTGCAACATTATTTACATCCATCAAGATTTGGAACTAGCCCAAGTGTCCATCAGTAGATGAGTGGAAAAAAAGGCATTGCACACTTTTTACAATGAAATGCTACATAGCCATGAAAAAGAAAGAAATGTTAACCTTTGTAATAGTATGTATGGACCTGGAGAGCATTATGCTAAGTGAAACAAGCCAGTCAAAGAAAAATTAACATGTGGAAGCTAATGAACAAAATGAACTTATCAATAAAATAGAGAAGATTCATAGTTCTGAGGCATAGACAGGTGAGTAGAGGAACTGAGCAAAGAAGGGGAAAAAAGAAAACAAATTCATAGATAGGGACAACAGTGCAGTAATGGTCCAGGGAGTGGAGGGGGTGAGCAGGGTTGGGAAGGATATAGAAGGGGAAAATGATAAATAAATAAATAAATAAATAAATAAATAAATAAATAAATAAAATTAAGTAAAAGAACATAAAAAATAAAAATGGAAAAAAAAAGGATTGATGTCTACAAATCAGGAAGAAGGCATTGCAGACACTGAATTTTCTGGCATCTTGATATTGTACTTTTCGCCTTCAAAACCATGAGAAATAAATGTTTGCTCTTTAAGCAAACCAGTTTAAGGTATATTGTTACATCTTCCCAAAATAACTTACACAACTACTTTCTTTGGTACTACATGTCAGGTAGAATGATCTTCCTATGCATATAAATAATCAGCAACTCAATGATATCAAGAGAAAACAACCACCAGCTATGAATTGGCTTAACCTAATCAGGATCTATATCGGTTATTGGATCATCTTCAAAACTTTCCTTGGAAAAAGATTCCATTAGGAAAGAAGAGGGAAAATGAAGATTAATGAGCACTGGAAAGTATGCATTAAAATGCATTTCTTATTCTGTAACATCTACCCATAACATATTTCTTTTAAAATAAAAGAGGGGCATACCCTCAAAAAATGAAAGTATCTCCTGAAAGATGTGCCCCTAGTAGCACAGGCTTCCCCCATTGCAGAATGTTCTAGGAACCCATCTGTATCAGTGCACCAGCTGGCATTGTTGTAAGAGGCTGACTTCGGTTTATTTTTCAAAAAGGATTTGCCCATCTCAAGCTGTGCTGAGTGTTTGGCAGTTTTTGACCAAAAATGGTACAGCCCCCATGACCCAACCTGCTTATCACCTGATCGTGCCCCAAGCAACTTTGTTTTGTTTTGTTTTGTTTCCCTGGCTTAAAAGGTCTTAAAAAGGAAACTTTAGCCAATGTGAAAGAAGTGAAACAAAAAACTGAAAGCACTAAAAGGCATCAAAATGGACAAGTTTTCAAACTGTTCTGAGCAGTGAGAAAAATGCCTTGATAGGTGTAGTGCATCAAATGGAGAGTAATTTGAGAGTGACTGAAGTTGAAACATACAAGAATAAATACACAATTTTTAATAAATTTTTACTTTTTAGGGGGTCTCCCCCCATAGGTGGTATTGTTGGGTGTGGAAAACAAAGGAACAGCTGTCTCCAGGGGACTGTTTGAATCTTGATTTCACTGTGTTGTTATTCAGACATAACGTGTAGCTAGTGATAAAGGGGAGGGACACATTCCTGACTAAAAGGGGCCTTTTCCAAAGAAGAGTGGCACTTTTTGTAATCAAATACTTCATGTACCAGACATTTTAATAATACTTTCTAAATTTATCATTACTTGCCTGACATGATGTGACATTTGAAAGTACATTTCATGTTTCAAAAAGATCTTGCACAACTTTTTTTTTTTTTTGCTTAGCATTTTCTAGCAAATTCTTTAACATCAATCTGCCTTGAATTATTGCTCCATATCACACCATTTACATTTCATTAGCTATTCTTTATACAAGTTTGCTTTATTTTGGCAAATGCTATATTTTTTAAGAGGGAGAAGTTATTTTAAATTTAACAGGGACTGTGGCATTTCAAGAAAGAAGTATTAAGGGAGAAGTAACTGCTAATGTGAAAATTTGATATTTCTTTATTAGAAAATTTCAGGAAATATGTTCTCTAAGCATAACATACCAGGTTCTTCTATCAGCATTATTTAAATATTATCATATCTTTTCCAAAATGAAAATAGCAAATGCAATTCTTAAAAATCATGTTTCTTTCTACCGATCATTTTATTTCTCTACTTTCTTCTATAGTTAATCTTGGTCATCTAAACTGAAAACCCATTCTGTTTTTTATCACTGTAATCTACCTTCCGGCTTCATCAGGAGACTGCATGGTTATTATTTTATGGTTATTGATTATTGCCTTGTTAGAGGAAAGTAAATAAGGAAATTTAAATTAGAGGGAAATTATTCCCCCAAATCTTAAGCTCCAACTGCAGTGCCCTGGCTTCCACCCACAAACCAAGTCTTTTCATATAACCTTACTTATCCTGCTCCACTGCTTGCTTCATTGTGTTGTAATCATTTGTCAAATATTGCCAAATGTGTTATATAATTCTTCATATTCATATCTTGCACAAAGTCAGGTTCTTAATCACAGTTGCATTAATACTAAATATGTGCTATGACTCTTCTCATGTCTTCATTAAAAATAGAAATAAATTAGAATAGCAGTAAAAGTAATTATGAGAAGAAGGGGAAGGAAAAGAGGGAGGGGAGAACAGAAGAGAAATCTATACAATTAAAAGAGCTTGTAACCATGTGTATCTGCTGGGGAAAAAAAAAATGTAGTTATTTTCACTCACCAGCTAATGTTGCCAAAATGTTTTATTTATCAACACCATTTTCAATTAGTCCAATTTCTTTACCTAAATATCTCTTGTTATAGCTAGTTTTGGGTTGGTGTGGTTGTAAGGAAGCGTTGGGACTATCTGATTACTCAGCTTTGAAAACTAACACAATAATAGTCTCAGGGTCCATTTCCAATGAAGGGGAAGAACATTTCCAAGAAGTGACCTAGTCATCTGGGGAGAAAAACAACATGGCAGAGAAGGGCTCTTAACTGAAAAAACTGATGTAGCTAGGAAGTCATATCTATCTTTTTTGTAAAGGCAAGAGACAAGGGACAAAGTACCGTATTGAATCAGGTGGAAAACACATGTCCTGCAGTGCCTCCCAGATCTATCAATGATTTTATATGATAAAATAGGTTCTGGAAAAAAAAGTTCTGAGAAAAAGACACAAGTTCATATATTAAATTGACTAGGTTATTTTTTAATACTTTGGAATGACCAGAGGGGTGCTTTGAGATCCTTTCCATAGTGGGACATTCTAAGAGGCCCTGTAGTTTTGAATATATTCTCCCAGTGTCCTCAGACCTTTATCAACATAGCATGAAGGCTGATGTTACCAATATCTCAAAATCCCTGTGTAACTGACTATTGGTGTCACCTGATAGAAGATTCTTTTATTTTTAAGATTTTATTTATTATTTTTTTGAGAGAAGGGAAGGGAGAGAGGCAGAGAAAGAAAGGAACATCAGTGTATGGTTGCCTTTCATCTGCTTCCAGCCACAGATCTGGCTGGAGACCTGGCTTGCAACCTGGTTATGTGCCCTGGCTGGGAATTGAACCACCAACCTTTGGGTTCCGAGGTTGGTGCCTCATCCATTGTGCCACCAGCCAGGGTTGATAGGAGATTCTTATAATATGTTTTCAATTCCTTCAAGGCACCAAATAATAATCTTTACAAAGTCTTATTTCAACAGATACCTTTAATGTGGAATATTTACACATTGTGACATTCATTTTGCCAACAGTGATAGGTAGGCACCTGTCAAAAGTGGGGAAATCACAGCATAAATGGCATTAAACAAGTCACATCTGACTTTAGAGCCTGCTTTCTCTCTGGATACTCATGTCACCAAATAAGCCCTCGAGAGTAGAAACTGCTCTTTTACTGCCATCAGTTTTAAATAGGTACTTTATGATATTCTGAATGTAAATGTATGAGGCTGGTCACAAGAGATTGTCCTGTTAAATGTTCATCTGAGGTCTTTGTATTGTATTAATTTAACATTTTTGCACTGTGGAATGGCATTATAAAGCATATGTTTAGATAAATGAGGCTTTATACCAGAGGTTGTGCAGCATGCATTTGCTACATTCAGATTCTGACCACCTTTCTTCCCACATACTGAGAAAGAAGTAGGATTATCTAGAGTCAGTATCATGCATTTTGGGGATTTTACAAGAATTGTGATACAATACAAAATACTTCCCATTCTTCTCAATATATTTTAGTTTACTTTATTACCAGGCCTGGAATTCATTGGGTTAATAGTCTCATTTAGATAGTAAATAAAACTTGAAATTCTAAATGGAGCATAGACATCAGTGATATTAAACCTAAAACAATCATGTTTAAATCGACTCCTTTCCTCTCAATATTTAGCCTATGTCAGTAATACTGAGGATTCAGAAATTTTGACTTGGATAGAGAAAGGGGAAAAAGTAGTGTAAGATTAGCCTCCACAGGTCAAGGTAAGCTAGTCTAGTCACCTCTGTGTTACCTCTGAGTAGTCAGGAGGTAGCACAGGAGAGTATCTGCCTAAGGGGTTGGACTTGGTATGGAGTGCATTAAGAATTAAGGCCCAGAGATAGACTGACCTTGATAACATGACTAGAGGAAGGTGAATGGCAACCGCAGGAAGATCTAGTAAACAGGAAGAGGAAGACCAAAAAGACATCGCAAGCAACCTGGATACCACCAACATCCTCCCACAGGACATCTCTTCATGGAAGTCTTGGGTTGCCAATATCTACAAGGCGCTCGTGATCAATTGGCAATAGCTTTGCATCTCCGTACTTCACCTGCTTCTTATTAATTTTGAAAAACTATGTTTCTAAGGTTATGATTTAACATCACTGTTTCAGATATAAGGTTTTAAATTCTGAAAGCAACCATCATGTTGAAGGAATATGATGTTAGAGCAACCATAATTTCTAGACTACATGCAGGGCAAACTGCTAAGGAAATTGTGGACTTCGATAACATCTCTTTATGTACAGTAGACAATGTGAAGGTGTATGATGCTGATCCTGATGTCATCACACCAACAAGGAAAACTCATAAGGTACGCAAGGATAGCACAAGACCAGATATTGCACACAGAATTCAGGAGATCATCATTGAAGATCCAGGATGTTTACCTTGACATTTTGAGAGAAGGAGTTGTATCGTGAATGAAGCAAGTCACAAATGGACATCATTTTATCTTTTAACAAGTTGATGTACCAGCTAGTAATGCCAAAAAGGTGCAAGAATTTCTCAGTGTCCATGTTCCTGAATTCTGGTCAAAGGAAATCTGGCCACCTAGTTCACTAGATGCAAATCCTTTAGACTATTATGTATGCAGCATTTGTGAGAGAGAAGTTAATAAACAACCTCATTCCGAAAAAGAGTCCATTAAAGCTAAGATTGAAAACATGATGATATCCATAGATAAAGAAAAGTTAAAACGTGCTCAAGATTCTGAAGTTGAATTTAATCTATTATTGCAGCAAATGGAGATGTTTTTGAATGATTTTTAAAATAATGAATATGTTTATATATTTACATATATGAATAAATTTATTTCAAAATATAACACTTTTGTGTTATGTTGTTTATTTTACTAAAATTTTGCCAATTGATCATGCACACCTTGTATACAAACAGTGAGCTATCTGGGGTAAATATTAACAAAATACTATTATGTTGTGATGTGTTCATGTGTTTGATAGTAATATGTTCATTAAGGTCAGGCCATTCATAGCATCATGAATAATGACAACCTCACCAGTAACTAATATAATGACTTTTAAAAAGAACAAATCTTTATTCTATAAAATATTTTTAAAATATGCATTTAAATAACATCTAGATCTTGATGTCTAAAACCCATTTTCTAATTAAAGGAACCAGGGCTCCATATAGGAACTGTTGGTTCCAGGAGTTGGGAAGCGAAAATACAACATGTAGCTGTAATATTTTGATGTGCCAGTTAGTAAGGCAGTGTTCAAAACATAATGGGGATGTTTGGTCCTATTTGAAGGAGTTCCCAAAGTCCAAATATAGGACAATTTGAACAGCAAAATAAGTAACAAAAGTAACTGATTATAGCCAATGGAATAAAGTGAATATCCATGTATGAGTCCACATTAACATAAATAAAGAAGTGAATACATAATAATGAGGAGGAATGTCATCTTCTATATGGTAGATTCCAATGCATATAGAATATATGATGGAAATCTAAAACAACAATTAGGTAAACTCTACTGCAGTTGTAGCAGGGAAGAAACATTGGTGGACTCTAAAGTTAGTGAGCAAAAGTATGATGAGAAATACTAGGTTTCATTAGTCTCAAAGCATCTTCGCACAAAATACTGTTTAATTTCAAAGGGAAAAAAAATGATTTTGCATCAGCAATGATAAGATGCATGGACATCATGTGTTTCCTGCTATGACTCACTGAAAAAGACATAATATCACTTCTCTGGTATCCTTGTCAAATACGAGATCTAGTAAATAAACTCAATCTAGTAACAAGAAAGTAACAGGCAAATCTAGCTTGGAATACATTAAACAAAATAATTGCCACTGTTCTTCAAAAGTGTTAAGACCCCAAAGAAAAGGAAAGGCTGGGGAACTGTCATAGATTGTAGGACAAAGGGTACAAGACTATGAAGTAGAATTTGGATCCTAGATTGGATCCTACACCAGAAACAGAGCATTATAATAAAACAATTAATTTTTTAGTAAGATCTGTAGGTTAGTTACTATCAATGTTAATTTTCAGATTTTGAGAATTATTATACCATGGTTATATAAATGGTGCTCTCACTAGGGGAAACCGGTGCTGGAAATAGTGGTAGATGAATGGATAAAAACAAAACTGGAATGGATAAAAAAACTGGTATATTTATACAATGGAATACTACATAGCAAAAAAGAAAGAATGAACTCCTACCTGTTTTGACAGTATGGATGGAACTGGAGAGAATTAAGCTTAGTGAAATGAGCCAGGCAGCAAAAGACAAATACCATATGATCTCACCTTTAACAGGAACCTAATGAATAAAACAAATGAGCAAAATAGAACCAGAGGCATGGAAACAAGGAACAGACTGACAGTGACCAGAGTGGAAGGGAGATGGGGAAAAGGGAGGGAAAAAGGGGGAGGATCTAGTTAGGGAACTAGTATTAAATGACCCATGGACATGGATGGACAATAGGGTGGGGATTGACTATGGGAGAAGGGTGGGGCTGTGCTGTGCAGGGGAGAGCAATGGGAAGATGGAACAACTGTAATAGACCAGCAATAAAAAAATGAAGAAAAGGCCCTAGCTGGTAGCACAGTGGATAAGGCGCCGGTCTGTGAACCCAAAGGTTGCAGGTTCGGTTCCCCAGCCAGGGCACATAACCAGGTTGCAAACCAGGTCTCCGGTCAGGTCTGTGGCTGGAAGCAGGTGAAACGCAACCATACATTGGTGTCTCTCTCCCTCTCTCCCTCTCTGCCTCTCTCCCTTTCCTTCTTTCTGAAAATAATGAAATAAAATCTTAAAAAAAAAATGAAGAAAAAAACTTTGTACTATATTAGCAACTTGTTTTCTAAGTCTGTAAATGTTATAAAATACAGTTAAAAATGAGAAAAATTTGTGCTTTGATTTTTTAACAAAAGTTCCACTAGAATTCTTATTTAACTTTAGTACTTTTTAATTTTAACATTATTATCATTATTTGGTTTCTTACTCTTTTATTGCTTCTAGAAAAATGTCTATAGCATATATACAACAGAAGAAGTGACTAGCTGGCATTTCGGTATATAGCTTGTTGCATGGTTAAATTTTCTTAAATTTAATTGTTAAAGAAGAAAACATTAGTAACTTCCTTTCTCTAAATGATGTTTTACCAGAAGTGCTGTCACTAAATTGCTGTATATGCTCTCAAGAAATCTTGGCCAGAATCAATTAGGATTGACAATCAGTTGTGATAAAGTTTTGAGGATGCATGATCAATAAAAATCTTTTTATCATCTATCAGATTCCTGTTCTATTGCTATAAATTCTGAAGAGAGGGGCAAAAGGTCTCTTCTGAGTCAACTATAAAATTAAAGAGCCACTTTAGCGTCTCCATTTTTTACATTCGGGAGATAAAAGAAGAAATAAAAGCAATTATCATAGAACAGTTTTGCCATGAATTATTTTCAAATATAAATTTCTTATCTGGTTAAATATACAGTATTACTACTACCTTTTAAACTGGTAGGAAATTTGTAACAGATTGATCATTTAGGAAAATCCCTTCCATTGTCTGTTTTCTTAAAGGTAATTGGTATTCGCTCTCATGCCAAGCTATTGAATGCCATTTTCTATCTCTGAATCTATGCTTAATGTCATGAAGTTTGCTTTCTTCTGGCTTTACCAAACTAACTTGTTACATCCTTTATTTTTTAATTCATCACCATCATTAACTCTCCTTGATAACTCATCTCCTTGATATCTGCCCTCCTTTACTCTGTCCTGTATTCTCTCTGAATAATAAGATCAAGGGGTTAGTCACAGTGATTTAAAATTAGATTTCAGAGCCCCTCACTAATTTGTAAACTCCTTCAGCCTTAATCAAGGGCTAAGTTTAATATTCTCATATTCCTAGTCTTTAGAAGAGTACCAGGTACATGGTAGATATGCTGGAATTATTTGTCAGGGGAATGAGTGAATGACCTGGGAGAAAAGAAGATAATTGCTAACTGAGGTGAAGAATGAGTTAATAAGCTTGATTGGATAACATTCACAATATATACATATGTCAAAATATTATATTGCACACCTTAAATATATACAGTTTGTATTAATCAATCGTAGTTCAAGAAAGCTGGGGAAAAAAATCCCTTCTGCCCTACACAAACACACCTTAAAATAAAGGAAGAAAAGACAGAAAATGATTCAATTTAGGAGAGAGTAAAACACTATTGAGTTTCAAGCTTATACAATTTGGCCACCTAAGCAAAAATTTTAAATTTCTCTTTGGGCATATTTTTTAGTATATTTTAGAATTTCAGGCATCTAGTGTAATATGGTGAGATTAAAGTCAACCTGCACCAATGTGATGCATTGTGGATTTCAGACCAGCACTCCTTTTTACCACCACCCCACTTTATAAGAAGGCACATATGCATAGAAATCCCACTCCTCAAAAAGGTATATATATATATATATATATATATATATATATATATATATGCACGCACACATGCAAAACAACTCAGCTCTCAAATTTAAAAAACTTATCCATTCTGCAATTCTGGTCACACCCTATCTCCATTTCAGAACTAATCTTACCTGCTCCCATTCCCAAAAAACTAAATTACTTTAAGGAGTACTGTTTGTCCTTTCTAGATAATATTTACATCTTAATAGAGAAGCCTCAAATAATATACCAAAAATGAAAATACTTAGATATGACAGAAAAATCAATGAAGTTGTTTCGTGCAGCTTATGATAGAAAGGAGGATATTCACTTGACCTAAATATAAGATAATTTCTACATCTTTGGGGATCATCAGAACACACTTAGCCCTGATATATTTTAAGAACATGAAAAGTTATTTTCATATAATTTTATAATAATTTCTAGTTTTTCAAAATGCTTTTTATTCTTTGTCACATTTTTAACCTCATTTTCATCATAAATCTTTTTAATGTGCTTTGTACCGTATAGACATATTTTTTTTGTTTTACTTAAAAACCTTCAGCTTATAATTATGTGCAGCTTTCCAGGTCTCAGCTTGTTTCTCAAGAGCAAATTAATAACTCATGTAGCTTAAAAAAGCTACACACAAAAATGTTCACATCAGAAAGTAGGTTAGTTGCTAAGAAAATCTGGTTCAATGTGTCATTCACATAGGGAATGGGTTCCATTTAACCACTGATTTATTTTTCCAAACTTTGTCACTACAGAAGTATATATTACTCAGAAATGATATTTAGAGCTCATTTTCTCAGAAAACGTATGCTCTGACTATGCACAAAATAAATTTCTATATGAAGTTCAGTTGACTGAAGATTATTGAGAGATACTTTGGTGAAGATGTTGATTTCCATACGTCACATAAAAGAGTTTAAACTTGAGAAATAGGGTGAGATAAAATGTGTGTCATTAGAAATTCATAAATAGTTTCATGCATTCCTTCCCACTCCATCATACACATCAACTGCATGTGACTCTGAATTCTATCCGCTAGAATTAACTCAAAACTTAAGATAACTTCATAGTTAATTTCTAAAAAACAAACTAAAATCCCTACATTTTTAATTTAAATTTCATTTTTAAATTGTTTTATACTTTTCAGTACATTTTTAAGAAAGTGAGCATGTATTGTAGATGTTAAATTCTAATTTTAAAAATGTTATTACTTTTTAGAGAGAAGGGCAGGGAGGAAGGAAGAAAGGGAGAGAAACATCACTGTATGATTGCCTTTCACCTGCCTCCACCTACAGACCTGGCTGGAGACCTGGCTTGCATCCGGGCTATGAGTCCTGACTCAGAATCAAACCAGTGACCTTTGGGTTCGCAGGCCAGTGTCTACCCACTGAGCCACCAGCCAGGACCTAAATAGTAATTTTTAACTAATTTCATGGTATAAGAATAATGCCTAACTAAACCTACACACAAATATACACAAAAATATTAAAGCATGACTATTTTTTTTTTTTTTTTTTTACGAATTCAAGTAGATACCTAAGGATTATTTTACTCAACTCTGGATGTAGCAGGTTTATAATAGCTGTGCTACATTTGTTTGCTCAGGCAGAGTCATGTGCTTTAGAGTTAGAAAAAGACACAGAAAAAGTGTTTTAAAATATTTAATTATAAACTTTAATTATTTAAAATCCCTTAAAGTTAATGGTGGTTTACAATCACATATTGCTTTCAAAACACAAGACTCTCCTGTCTCCTTCCACCTCCACAATTACACTAGATTATAAAAGGTTATGGTCATTTATACATCACCTGTTAGACCACTGTGATATAAGGAGGAAATCAGTGAAATCATGGTCCACTGGAAAACACTGAACTTGCAAAATCCATAGCTACAGTTGCAGTGGGGATGGCTGATACGGTCCTCTGGAAAAAAGTTTAATTGAAATCATTTTCCTAACTGTAAGAATTTTTACTCACTAGACAACAGCAGAGTCAAGAACTAGGAGACAACAATGAGCAAAATACCTAGTGACCATTATAGTGATTTTTGATGAATTCTTCCTTGAAAAGTGGTTATTTTTGATACTTCAGTTTAGTGCTTAATTAAAATGTTCCCATTGAAAAGGAACAAACTCCTGGTATGTCAGTCTCCTAATTTTATGTAACCCATAGTTCCTCTGGCTCACTGAGAGGAAAAAGCTTAGGAATGCCTGGCTGGTGGCATAGTGGATAAGGCACTAGTCTATGAACCCAAAGGTCACTGGTTTGATTCCCCAGCCAGGGCACATAACCAGGTTGCAAGCCAGGTCTCCAGCCAGATCCTTGGCTGGAGCCAGGTGAAAGGCAACCATACAGTGATGTGTCTCTCGCTCTCTGCCTCTCTCCCTTCCCCTCTCTAAAATAATAAATAAAAAGCTTTAAAAAATAAAAAGCTTAGGATTGTATAATAATGTAGTTCATAGAACTTGTAAAAGATGCTGCAGTACTACTCTTGAAACTACTCAAGACACCTGCCAAGTCTCTGCAATCTCTGGATTAGTCACACCAGAATCCAAAACACTCCTCACACCAAATCCCTGACTCTTTCACCTGTCCTGCATTTCCTGCATTTCCTTCTCCTCTAGCTGCTCAGAAACTGGGGCAAACACTCAGTGCTGCCCGCTTCCCTGCCACCATCTTCCTCCTACATTTCAACCCCTATATACATATTTTTTGAAAAAAAATAAGTTAATGCCTAGAATAAAAGTACTGGGCTAAGAATAAAATAGGAATCATATTTAATGAGCAGTTATCTTATTTTGATTCAATAATGTCTATTCTAAGCAACATTCTCTATACACCTTTTTTTTTTCTTTTTTACCAATTTTACATACATAATCAATCTTATGCTATTGGACTGTAGTTTTCTTTTTCAGGTGTGCCTTGACCTCGTTTTGGGATTAGAATAATATTGGCCTTAGAAAGAGTTTGGCCTGGCTGGTAGCACAGTGGATAATGCCCCGGCCTGCAAACCCAGAGGTCACAAGTTCACATCCCCAGCCAGGGCACATAACAAGGTTGCAAACCAGGTCTCCAGTCAGTCTGTGGCTGGGGGCAGGTGAAAAGCAACCATACATTGATGTCTCTCTCCCTCTCTGCCTCTCTCCCTTCCCCTCTTTCTAAAAATGGTGAAATAAAATCTAAAAAAAGAAAAAGAAAAGAAAAAAAAACACTTTGTTTAAAAAATAAAAAATAAGAAAGAGTTGGGGAGTCTTCCATCTTGTTGGAATTTTGGAATAGGTTGAAAAGGATAGGAATTAGTTCTTCTCTAAATGTTTGGTAAAATTCACCTGTGTAGCCATCTGGCCTGGGGCTCTTGTGCTTTGGGAGATTTAAAACAATATATATTTTATTATTTTTAGAGAGAGAGGAAGGGAGAGAGGCAGAGAGGGAGAAAGACATCAATGTATGGTTGCCTTTCACCTGCCTGCAGCTAAGGACCTGGCTGGAGACCTGGTTAGCAACCTGGTCATGTGCCCTGGTTGGGGAATTGAACCAGCAACCTTTGGGTTTGCAGGCTGACACCTTATCCACTGTGCCACCAGCCAGGGCTTTGCTTTGGGAGATTTTTTATTACTTCTTCAATTTCACTAGTTCTTATTGGTCTATTCAGGATTTCTGCTGCTTCTGGATTCAGTTATGGTAGATTATACATTTCCAGAAATTTGTCCATTTCACCAGGTTATCATATTTTTTGTCATAAAGTTGTCTGTAGTAATTTCTTACAATTTGTATTTCTGAAGTATCAGTTCTGATTTCTCCTCTGTTGTTTCTGACTCTGTTTATTTAGGTCCTCTCTCTCTTTTCCTTGATGAATCTGATTAAAGGCTTATCAATTTTATTTTATCAAAGAACCAGCTCTGGACTTACTAATTCTTCAAATTGTAGTTTTAGTGTCTAAGTTATTTAATTCTGCTCTGATCTTGATGATTTCCTTTCTTCTGCTTGCTCTGGGCTTTGTTCATTGTTGCTCTTCTAGTTCTTGCAGCTTTATGGTTAGGTTGCTTGTATAAGCTTCTTCTATCCTTTTTAGGCAGGCCTGTATTGCTATGAATTTCCCTTTGAGGAGTGCCTTTGCTGTGTCCCATAGGCTTTGGGTGGTTGTGTATTCATTGTCATCTGTTTCCAGAAACTTTTTGATTTCATCTTTGATTTCATTGTTTACCCATTCCTTACTTAAAAGACTTATTCAGTCTCCATGAGTTAGAATGTTTTGTTTTTTCCCTTGAGGTTGGTTTCTAGTTTCAATCCACTGTGATCTGAGAAGATGCTTGGTATGATTTTTGTATTCTTGGAGGCTTGTCCTGTGACCTACCATGTGGTTTATCTTAGCGAATGTTCTATGTACATTTGAAAAGAATGTGTATTTTGTTCCTTTGGGGTGAAAGGTTCTGTATATATCAGTTAGGTCCATTTCCTCTAGAGTGTTGTTCAATGCCACAATATCCTTGTTATTATTTTTTGGGGAAGATCTGTTCATTGTTCATAGTGGGGTATTAAAATCCCCTAGTATTAGCATGTTGCTGTCTATGTCCTTCTTGAAGTCCTCCAAGATTTTCCTTATATATTTGGGAGCTCCTATGTTGGGTGCATATATGTTTACCAGAGTTATTTCTTCTTGATGGATTGTTCCCTTAAGTATTATGCAATGTCCTTTGTCTCTTTTTATGACTTTCATCGTAAAATCTATTTTGTCTGGATGTCTGGAATAAGTATTGCTTATTTCAGCCTTTTTTTCATGTCCATTTGCTTGATATATATTTTTCCATCCCTTCATTTTCAATCTGTGTTGATCTTTTGTTCTGAGGTGGGTCTCTTGAAGACAGCATATATGTGGGCCATGTTTTCTTATCCATTCAGCTACCCTATGTCTTTTGATTGGCACATTTACATTTAAGGTTATTATTGATTGATACTTATTTATTGCCATTTTTCCCCTGTGTACCTGTGTTCCTCTCTGTCTCTCTCTGTTTCTTTATCTTTGTAAAGCAGACCCTTTAGCATTTCTTGCAATGCTGGCTTGGTAGAGATGTATTCTTTTAGTCTTCTTTCGTCTGGGAAACTCTTTATTTCTCCTTCCATTTTGAACGAGAGCCTTGCTGGGTAGAGTATTCTTGTTTGCAGACCGTTGTTTCCCATTAATTGAAATACCTTTTGCTATTCCCTTCTGGCTTGTATTTTTTCTGTTGAATAATTATTTGATAGCCTTATCAGAGCCCCCTTATATGTTATTTGCTATTTCTCTCTTGATGCTTTTAGGATTCTTTGTCTTTGAAATTTGCCATTTTAATTATGATGTGTCTTAGAGTGGGTCTGTTTGGATTCATCCTCATTGGAACCCCCTGTGCTTCCTGAACTTGAGTAACGTTTTCACTCTTCATGTTAGGGAAGTTTTCTCTCATTACTTTTTTGAACAGGTTTTCCATTCCTTGTTTCTCTCCTCCTTCTGGTATCCCTATGATATGGATATTACTGCATTTCGTGTTGTCCTGCAGCTCTCTTAAAACCTCTTTGTTCTTGTTCAGCCTTTTTTCATTCCGTTGCACTGTCTTGGAATATTTTTCTACATTGTCCTCCAGCCCACTTATCTGATCCTCTGCTTCCTCTAGCCTACAGTTGATTCCTTCTACTGTATTCTTCAATTCAGAAATTGTATTCTTCATTTCCTCCTGGCTCTTACTGATAGTTTCTAAGTCCTTTTTAATGCTGGTGTAGCTCTCAGTAAGTTTCTTGTAGCTTCCCTGGAGTTCTTTGTAGTTCCTCTGGAGTTGTTTATAGTTTTCTTTGAGCTGGCTGAGCTCATTGAGCTTCTCTATCATCATTGTTTTGGATCCATATCTAATAGTTTGCTTGCCTCTGTTTCATTTAGTGATCTTTCTGGGGATTCCTCCTTTCCTTTTGATGATGGACTGTTTCTTTTTCTCCCCATTTTTAGATTTTGTTGTAATCCAATCAGACTGTGATCAGCTGCCAGGCTAAGGAACTGCTAGGCTGGAAGGATTGATTTAGTTGTAATCCTATTGGTCTGTGATCCACCACTAGGCTCAGATGCAGCTTGGGGGACAGACCAATTCAGTTGTAAATCAATGAATCAGCTACCAAACTCAGGCCCTGCTGGGCTAGACAGAAAGGTTTAATTGTAATCCAATGGATCAGTCACCAGCTCAGGTGCAGATTGGTGGGACAGATTCGGATATAAATCAATGAATCTGTGATCAGCCACCAGGCTCAGGTGGTCCTGGGCTCAACTGAAAGATTCTATTGTAATCAAACGAATCTGTGATCAGCTGCCAGGCTAAGGGACCACTGGGCTAGACTGAAAGATTCAATTGTAATCCAATGAATTCGTGATCAGCTGCCAGACCCAAGGGCCACTGGGCGGGACAAATCAACTCAGTTTTGAGCCAATGAATCCACCATCAGCCACCAGGCTCACTTGCCACTGTGTGGGGCTGACTGACTGACCCAGCTATAAGTCTGAGAGTTTGTAATCAGCTGCTAGGCCCAGGCACTGCTGGGTGAGAAATACCTCTTCAGGTGCCAACTATTGTATCTATGCTCAGGTAGGGCAGGGCAGGGCTGGAGAGGTTTATTTAGATGTAAATCAGAAAATTGTGATCAGGCCCCAGGCTCCGGCACAAATGGGCAGGGCAGATTGCTTCCAGTGGGTGGGGCTATGAGGACTCTCCCTATGGAAGCCGCTTAGCGCACCGCAGTCCCCCTGAGCTATTGGCGATGAGTCCCCATAACCGTCTCCCTACTTCTCTCCTCCAAGCCACCACTGCAAACTCTCCCCATGTGTCTCCAGTCCTCTCTGCCCTCCCTCCGCTGGAGCCCAGGGTAGGTGGGTGTCAATGTACTATCACTGTGGTCACCCCTAGTAGTTCTCTGTCTCCATCACTCTCTCAGACTAGTAAACCCCATGGCTTTCTGCCCTTCTCAGCTGGATGATGCTCTGCTCTCCTTCTCTCCTCTCTACCGTGTTGCTGTAGCTGGGACACCAGCTGGGGGACCAGAACCCACCCTTCTCAGGTGAGGCCCCAGCTCCATCCCTTTGGCTGCTGCCGTCAGTGGGGGCCCAGCCAGCGTTCTCACATTTTTGTGATTCCTACCAGTCACATTGTGGTGCAGTGGCCTCTGTCATTCTGTCCATGGTTATAGGACTTCTTTGCCACTGGTGGTCTGCTGGTAATTTCAGCCGACTTTTTCTCCAAAGTAATTCCAGATGCGACCTGGGAGGGGATTGGTGTAGCTCCACTTACTTCTCCTCCATCTTGCCGGGACCAACCTGATCTTCTTTAACGTTATTATAATAGATCAATGTTAGCCGCAGGTCCTCTGCCTCCAGGGTCTAAATCTTCTGCTATTAACATAAAATTATCATTATTTGTATAAGGTAAACTAGGAAACTAGAAAAAATATGCTATTGGAAATAACAAAGTACTCAGTGGTTACCTAAAATGAAATCCTTGTCAATACAAAGTTTTCCTTTTGAAAATAGCTCATTATTAGTTTAGGATATTTGGCCAATAATATTCTAAAAACTACATATGGTGTACTACAGTTATTAGTAAGCATTTCATAGGTTATATATATGTTATATATAATATATATATAATTTATATATGTATAAATGTAATCATTGTTATATATCTGAAAATAATAAAATAGTGTATGTAAACTATAAATTTTTTTAAAATACATATTTTTAAAATGTAGTCTTATTATTTAACTGTTTAAAATAAAAATGAAATATGTCCTTCAAAAGCTAGAATTTTCTAAGTGCCCCTAGTATGGAAATATATCTTTTGACTTTCAGGTGTCTCATTTATGCTTACTTGACTTTGACTTATTATGTTTGTGATAGTTATCTTTCCTTAAGACTTTAATTTCTCAACTGTAATACTAGCTAAAAAGTATCATAAATGAGAGATGAATAGAGGTGCTGGACTTAAATTGATGGTCTTATTTTCTTCATTTTATGTTTTATGTCAGCCAGCTATAGTAAAAATTATTCTTTAATTCCAACTACTGTATTTATAATATTTTATTTTTACTTAAAGTAAAATATTATTTGAGAAGTTATTACTCAAATTTCTCAGTAAAATATTATTTTTTTTTACATGACATGAATTTTTATAGAGCAATGCAAATTAACAAAGAATTTCCTACTTTACATGGTTTGTTTCAGGTTGACTGTTACCCAAATATAATTGGACGACTATGATAATATTATTTTTCTGGGGCTTTTGTCAGATTTCAGTTATCTAAAATATCCAGATAAAAATAACTGAATACTCTCTACTAGAGAGAGAGTCAGCCATAAGCCTGGAAAAATCTATTTAATATCTAGTTTTTATAACCCATCATTAGAAAAATCAATTAAATTTTGACCCAACATTTAGTATTCATATAGTTGTTGTCATTATGATGTGAGTCATAATATTCTTACTGTAATTTAAGTATGTCTATAGTGATTATAATAAGTTTTATGTATTTCTCTTCCCCAATAATTAAAAAAGAAAGACAAATATTGAAGTTAAAAGGTTGGTAATTTTTTTTATCATCATACATCCAGAGACTGTTGATATCTTAAAGAAGTGATTTTCAACCTTTTTCAGCTCATGGCACACACATAAACTAATTACTAAAATTCTTCACACACTAAAAATATATATCCATCTGACAAAAAATTGGTGTAATTTTGATTTATTTATACAGAACAGCTATTGTTGTGTTGTTTTTTGTTTTTTAATTTAACAGTCTAAGGGAAAAGAGGTCAGTGCCCCTGACTAAATATTTTGGAATTTCTGGTTGTCTTTAGTTTTGAGGTAGATGTATGTTTTTGGTTGTGGAGGGAGACAGTTTATCTACCTATGTTTCCATCTTGGGTTCCCTTCCATTTCTTTAATTTCTACATTATTTTATTGTATTTTTTTCTATTACCATTTATCCTCCCATAACCTCTTCCACCTCCACCCACCCGCTGGCCCCCTGCAATCAACACACTGTTGTCTGAAAGAGGTAATCTTATTCTAAACCTGTTTAGTCTGGTGGATACTACATCAGAATCATAACTCCTGTCTCAGTTGTTACTTTAGAAATAGTAATGTGATAATCAATGTCTGTTTTATTTGTTTACTAGGACTATCATAATAAAAAGCACAGACTGGGAGGCTTAAGCAATAAAAATTTATTTTCTCACAGTTTTAGTAGCTGTAAGTCTAAGGTCAAGCAAGGTGTTGGCCGTTTGCTTTCTTCTGAGGCCTTTTTCTATGGCTAGCAGATGGCCATTGCTCACTGATTTATTTTAATTTTAATTTTAACATTTTATCTTTATTGTATTTTCTTTCGTTACCATTTAGTTCCCTTATACCCCTTCCTCCCAGCAATCACTACACTGTTGTCCACATCCATGAGTCCTTTTTCCTTTTAGCTCAACCCCTTCACCCCCTTCCCTCCCCTCACTAGCTGTCATCTGCTCTCCAGCTATAAATCTGTCCCCATTTTCCTTGTTAATGCAGTTTGTTTATTAAAATCCATACATGAGGGAAATCATATGATGTTTATCTTCCTCTGACTGGCTTATTTCACCTAGCATAATGTTCCTGAAGTCTATTCATACTGGCACAAAAAGTAATATTTTTCTCTTTTTTATGACTATTATTCCATTGCATAAATGTCCCATAGTTGTTTTATCCACTCATGTGCTAATGGACACTTGGGCTGCTTCCATATCCTGACAATTATAAATAATACTGCAGTGAACACAGGGGTGTTTATGTCCTTTTGAATTAGTGTTTTGGGTTCCTTCAGATATATTCCCAGAAGTGGGATTGTGGAGTCAAAGGCAGGTTCATTTTTCATTTTTTTAGGTATCTCCATACTGCTTTCCACCGTGGCTGCACCAGTTTGCATTCCCACCAACAGTACACAAGGGTCCACCTTTCTCCACATCCTCTCCAGTGCTTGTTGTTTGTTGATTTACTGATGATAGTCATTCTGACAGGTATGAGATAGTATCCCACTATGATTTTAATTGGCATTTCTCTGATAATTAGTGACATTGAACATCTTTTCATGTATCTATTGGCCATCTGGTTGTCCTCCTAGGAGAAGTATCTGTTCAGATACTTTGCTATTTTTAAATGGAGTTGTTTGTTTTTTTGTTACCAATACATCTGGTAAGGGGTTAATACCAGAAATGTATAAAGAACTCACTGTGTTCTCAAATTGCTTTTCTTCTGTGTGCACACAACCCTTGTGTCTCTCTGTATGCCCAAATTTTCTCTTACAAAGACACCAGTCAGGTTGAATTAATGCACTCCTTTTAATATAATCACCTCTTTAAGCAGGTGATGTTCTGAAGTACTGAAAGTTAGGGCTTCAACCTATGAACTTTGGAGGGGGGGAACAATTCTACTATAATATCTGTCTTACCTTTTGAATGTAAAATTATATATATATATATATTTTTTATATATGTATATATATAAAACATTATATATATATATATATATAATATCCTTTTGAATGTAAAGTTCATGAGGCTATATACTGTATTCATTTTATTCCAGAACCTAGAACTGTGCCTGGCTTGTTTTAGATGCTCAATGTTATTTTGAACAAATGAATGCATGCATGCATGCATGAATGAATGATGAGATTAAGCAGGAGTCACAAAAAAAAAAAAAAAAATTTAGATGATGTTTAACGGAAAATAAATGTGTCCAGAAACTTGCTATTTCTGTTTTCCAAAAACTATATGTATAATGTTAGAAGCTGTCAAGGCCTTTTTATTATATTTTTTCTGGGAGTTATAAAGGACATAATGGATGACAAAGGAATGTACAATTCCAGGAAAAAAATAAATGGAGTGTGTGGAAAAAGATCCACATTCTTTTACAGAATGACATCCCACATTCTTTGGGAAAAGTGACTAAAATCTTGTATATGAAGAACTGTCAGATAATTTTTTACAGATACTTGACATCTATTTTTAGATGAGAAATATTCTTCTCTGAAAATAGAATGTGTTTGTGTCATTTTTTCTTTTAAGCTATACTGCATGATATTTCCATGTTCATCTAGCTGATGGGCAAAATGGTCCCTTCAGATGTTGAAAATTTGTGATATTCACAGTCAAATCACATATATCAATTCTTTGGGTACATATGAGACCAAGTATGCCAGAAAAAGACACTGCTTTCCTATCAGTAGCTAGATGAAAAATTATTTGGGTGAATTGAAAGCATTATTAAAATCTTGTCACATCAGTAAATTTCTTTTCGTGTGTAACTTTTTTCTTCTTTGAATAATATTCTGACCATCATAAAGATTTCACTTATATACTTTGACCTTCTCATTCTTCTTTATAGTCTTATCATTCCATTTTTTTAAAGATTTTGCTTATTATTTTTAGAGAGAGGGGAAGGGAGAAAGACAGAGAGGGAGAGAGACATCAATATATTGTTGCCTTTCACCGGCCTTCAGCTACAGACCTGGCTGGAGACCTAGCTTGCAACCTGGTTATGTGCCCTGGCTGGGGAATTGAACCAGTGACCTTTGGGTTTGCAGGCCTGCGCCTTATTCACTGTGCATTCCATTCTTATTTAAGGTGTTTGCTTTAAAGCTATTTATATTTCAATAATCTAGAAAAATAAAATTAATAGGGACAGTGAATAAATCTTTCATGGATTACAGAATTAAAACAATTGGATATACTATACCAAACCAAAAACACCCAAAGCAGCTTCACTTTTAATGTGCAGCAATGTTTTACTAAAAATAAACCTTTATTTCTATAATTTATGGGTCTTTTGGTTCTTCAAAGATGTTGGCAATAATTTTATGTTATAAGACATATATAATTATATCCAAAACAAAACAAAAAAAGATTAAATTAAAGATACACCTGGAAACTATACTCAAGACTAGGAGCTGAAATGAAATTAGAAATAATATAGTCTCAGATCCAGAAATCTCAAAGTTAGAAAAAATGAACCTATGGGTAATGAATTGCGAAGCTCATTATAAAAACATTCTAAATTATTTAAAAATACATAGTCAACCTTGCTATAGAAAAAAAATGAGTTATCGTTTTAACACCTAATTCAAAATTATATTACAAGATTATTATCCAAAAAAAAAAAAAAAAAGATGTGCTGAAATGTGTGCAGTTAAAAATAAAGGGGCAAAAATACCACCCAAATGTAATAGAAACTTAGCTCATTAAAATATTAGGCTATTTAAAAATTTTTTTATTAGTTGCTGAATTTGACACCTTTTTAAAAAGTACATTTTATTGAATGATTTATCATTCTAAATATTCAGCACCTATTTTTATAATCCAGTTATGTATTTCTATTTGTTTTCTTAAAGATGACCCCAAAAATTACAAAACTTCAGGCCCCACAAAGCCAGGAGTCATCCTTGGATTTAATTTCTCTCCCATGGCATTGCATCATAGGGCAGGTGCATCATAGAGCATAGAATTTTTTCCTTCATATTAAACTCAAGCTTATCAATCTCTGTCTTTTACATATAGACCCAGGCTTGATCCACAGAGCCCAAATACTACAAATTTAATTTTTTCTTTCAAAACAAAGCTATCATTCTCTTTATCCTCTGTATTATTTCTGCAAGAAAATACCCTTAATTTCTTCAGTTGTTTTTCTTTCTTTCTTTTTTTAGTTGAATTTATTGGGGTGACATTGGTTAATAAAACCATACAGGTTTCAAGCGGACAGCTTAATAAAACATCACCTGCACACTGCATTGTGCCCTCGCCATCCAAAGGCAAGTCTTTCTGTCCCCATTTATCCTCCCTTTGCCCTCCTCCACTTGGCCTCCCTCTGCTTTTTTATGGCTACCACCATGCTGTTGTCCATTTCTATGTGTTATGTATATATATTTGCTTAATCCCTTCATCTTTTTTTCACCCAGCCCCACAAATGCACTCCCCTCTCACAGTTGTCAATCTGTTCTTTGTATCTATGCTTCTGTTTCTATTTTGTTTGTTAAATTGTTTTTTTTTTAATTAGATTCCACATATAAGTAAGATCATATGGCATTTGTCTTTCTCTGACTGGCTTATTTCACTTAGCATAGTGATTTCCAGGTCCATCTATGCTGTTGCAAAAGCTAAGTTTTATTCTTTTCTACAGTCAAGCAGTAAGCCATTATGTACATGTACTGTAGCTTTTAATATGGAAATATTAAACTGATTTCTCTTTTCTGGCTATGCTTCATGTCACTGTTAAAGTATGTTGACTAAAACTGTAATAAGATATAATATGATGAACTTTTATAATACAGCCATAAAACACTGATATAATACAACTTTATTTTTGCTATTTCATTTCAAATGTTATTCAAAATTTATCTGAAATAAAGTAATTATCTGTTGGTGCTGGTAGCCTTACAGTCAACCTCTCTTCCCAGATTAAACTGACTAATTCAGCAACATTTTTCAAATAATCATCTTATTCTCATTAAATAAAGTTTAAATCCATCATTATAACTAGTATACTTTCAATTTTCCATAAAGAAATATTCTAAACTTCAGATATACTATGCCTGCCAAATATCTCTGCTCTGTGCATAATAAAACCTTTTATTATTATATTTTAATAATACAATATGTAACTCTATATAGAAATGGCAATGCTCATGATGTTTGGACATTAATAGAAGTCAAATAAATTCACTGCGTTTCTGGAAGCTGGCAGTTGAGCGCTGCCATGTTGACCCAAATACCGGGAGGGAGGCATTATCCCCATGGATATTAAGGAGCCAAGCTCTGTGACTGCCTTTCTAGCATGATCCCCTCCCCACCCTGCAGAGGAGAGTGGCCACTCAAGTACTTGAGGGTGCTGGTATCTTTCCCCAGGGAATTCCCAAAGGGCTTGGTGAACACTGTGTCCTCTGCACCTTCCTCTGGAACATAATCACATGTTGGGTCTTCTGGCTTCTCATGATGCATTTGTTACAACATGCTTAATTCCCCCACCTCTATATTTGTTTCTTTCCCATCTGCCAAAATAATTTCCATTTTTCCACTGTGCTCAGCATAAGGCATAGTTTCTTTAGGTCTGTAAGAGACCCCTAGCACCAGATTAGCTTCACCCTAGGGTAAGACCAGGATGTAAGTCCTTAGCCCCCCAAAGCACCTCCAAATGAATGAATTTCTGATTATTTATTCTACAACCCAACCCATTGATTAGACACATTTACAATTCACCCCAAATTTCCTCTTTTTGCTTCTTTCATCAACTAATGCTCACTTTTGCTTCAGTGTGTTCTATCTTTCCTCCCTTCAGCATACCCTCACCTGGTTGATGCTGGGATTTGACTTAGTTACCAGCCGGGCAGCCAGGGGAGGACTGGGCATAACATGCTAAGGGTGCACTTGTTGCCTCAAAGTGTCCACAGCACCTTCTAGTGCAGCAGATGCCCTGCTTCTGACTAGGGAGAGGGGAGCCCCTCTGCAACCTGGTCCTTTGGGGGCTTCTTCACCACCAGCATCCTCAGAGACATTTGTCCAGATGTGCCCACCCCGGATTTCAGAGTCCCAAGGTTTCCCAGCCACTGCCTTGATTTCAGGGTAAAGGACTTACTTTGTCGAAACATTTGGATATCTCTGGAGCTTGATGAATCTAAATATCAAGTTTTTGCCTCAGCTGGGCCCATAGTTTCACTGTCAGAGACAAAACATTCTCTAAACTACCAACAAGAATCTCTGGCTCTCACACTTAGCCCCATACGGCTTGCTAACATTCCTTAGTTTATCATTATACTTTGAAAGAAGTCAATTCAATATAGTGATAACAAACCAATTCTGAGGTCTTTGTAGGAATTGATGCCTCCATATTCGAAAAATGCCTGAATCTTTGCACCTGCATGGGGTTTCTCATGTACCCGGGTAACCTGGTTTTCCCAGGTTACCTTCCGTGAACTCTTCAGCGATGAGGCTCCTTTTGCCAGAGACCGCCATTGGGTACACAGACACCATTCAGGGAGGTGTCCTTTCACTTTCTGGCAACAGGTGAGCCAGTACCCAAACCCCGTTTTCCTTGGGCTACTACTCCTGGTACCACCTGTGTTAATTCAGATTTTTCAAGAAGCAACCTCCAAAACAGGATTAGTCATGAAAGAGAAGTTTGTGGGAACCAAATATAAATGATAAAGGAGAGGAAGAAGAAACAGAGATAAATGATTTAGTCCATGATAAGAGATCTGACATCTAAAGGAAGAGAGAAAAGGAAAGAAGACTTAAAGGGAGATTCTCAGACTGCAGCATAATTCTAAGAAAGCTTTATCAAGACGAGAAGAATGGAGCGGAAGTCATCCATTAGAAGAACACCACATCCCTTGAAAACGGGCCTAACCATGGATCCCACAGCTCCCACTTTTTGGCTCAGAGCAGACAAGAGCAATAAGGCCTCCACGTGAGTGCACAGAGGAATGATGCTCACCGAGGCTGTCAGTGAACTGTGTTTCCTGCTGCAGGGGACCTGAGTGGGGCATTTGCCTGACCAGCAAGAAGCTGAAACATTTACCCATGATTCAAAATTTAGCTTAGTGTTTATTTCCACTAGGAAAACTTTTCCAACTTCCTTGCATTTGCCTGTGTCCTTATAACACGCAAAACTTAAATTCATCCTTAGGCTCCTGTTGTCCACCGAATGTCCCCTTGTTTTGCCCTATGACATTGATCACCTGAAAGTCAGGATCTTTTTCTTTTCTACTCTTTAGGTTCTTCATGCTTAGCACAATTCCTTCAATGTGTAAGTGCTGCACACACATTTGCTGAACCTGTAAAGGATGCACTAGAGACCAAAAGAGGCTTGTTTAGGTTAGACCTTTAAAAATTTGTACACTTCAGCAATGAAAACAAGTGCCAAGAAAACTAATGTTGCTGTGTAAATAGTAATGTATTTTCAACTTCCAGGGATGGGTTGGAGAATTAAAACTTTGAAGTCATTTTAAAAGGTGGAATTGACTTTCTGATATTATCAAAATCTGAAAGTTCAACTTAATGGGGCAGGGGTTGTCTTTTAACCTAATAGCAAGATGCATATTCTCATTACAAGAAATTGTGACCTCCCCCCTCCCCCCAATAACAACACCATGAATGAGAAAGATTAGCAGATGAAATTACCAAAGAGGAAGTGAGGAATGCATAGTGTTATTTATAAGGATTTTGAAGAAATATAAGTATTAGAATTTAGAAGAAATATAAATATAGAGGAACTTGGTCTCTTTGCTACAAATCTAATCTCTGGGGTGATATGGTTGTCAAGAACTTTTGTATTCATTAAAGAAGAAATTCAAAGTGAAAAAGAACAAGGCAATAAAGTAAATGTCAAATATGCTCAATTAGCCAGCTATGATAAAGACTTTGTCTTGAATTTAAACTTCAATTTGCAGTGTTTGCATGACTTTTTTCACTCAGAAGTGGCAATGCGGTCAGAAGATTTTCCTGTTGATTAAAGTAAATTTAATTTTAAAAGTATTTTCATAACCTTGAATTTTTATTAAGATGTTTGGCAAAAATATCATGAAATGAGTTTTATACACTTCAGGGATTATGAGTTTTTTAAGTTATACTTTCTCCATCTGAGAAAATATCACATCTTTATTAATACATCGAAACTTTCATACATTTTATAGCAGCCATTTGTCTAAGGGCTCCTCTTTGCATTGATATGACTTTTTAAAAGCTTGTATTTTTATTTTGTAGTTTTCAATAAGCTTAGCTTTAAGGGGGTAGATGTTAATATTACTCATTCTTTCAGCATAATCAGGATCATAATAAAGAAATGTCCACATCCACTTGTTTTCATCTAGCTTAGGGCATTTGTTTCCATTTTCATGTAGATTGTACACAGCAAAGCTGAAAGTGAAAAGAGAAACCCAGGATGAAAAAATGTGTAGGTGGTCCTGAAAACTAATATTAAAACCTTCCTTCTTACCTCATCTATCTGGATCTTTCTAGGAAAAATTCTTCAATGGATTTTTTAGTTGCGTAAATAGTAGCTAAAATATGTTTACATAGTATTTGAACATAACATTCAAATTAAAAGAAAACATAAGTAATACCCGAACAGACTTAAAAAGTCATAAATCTGTATTCTTCTCTACCATTAATAAAGGCCACAGATCATTAATCTTTTAAAAATGAACTTATATATGTATATGTGTAGAGTATATTATACATACTACTATATATAACTATATTGCATATAAGATATAATACAATGCATTACACAAATTTTGTATGTGTGTTCTAACTGGAAAGTTATTTTTATTATGATTCCTTGAGAGTAGGGATCAGGTCTACTCTGAAGTGTATAACTCTATACTAACTAGGCAATACATATTGTTATTTCATTGACTAATATCTTGTTTTTATTTCCTTCTAACTAACTCAAATGGAAGAATTTTTCTTAATATCAGGTGGCTTTCTTTTCTTTTTCATAATTGTTTTATTCCTATCTGTTCTGTTTAATGTCATCACACCCTCCTCTGTTCAAAGAACTAACATTTATTCTTGAACTTACTTTTATAAAAAAATTTTCCTTATTTTAAAATATAATTTGTTAATTAAATATCAGAGACAATCTGCTACTCCAGTAGTCTTCAGGACCTAGTTCTTAGATTCTTAAGTTGACAGAAGTGATCCAAGTGAAGGGGCCCCCAGGTCACCCTCTAATTCTTCCAGAAGCCTGGGGTTTTCACCCCTACCTGCATATTAGAATCACCTGGGAGGATTTTTAAAAAAGATTTTATTCATTATTTCAAGAGAGAAGTACAGGGAGGGAGGGAGGAAGAAAGACAGAGAAAATCAAAGTCTGGTTGCCTTTCACTTGCCTCCAGCTATGGACCTGGCTGGAGACCTGGCTTGCAACCTGGTTACGTGCCCTGGCTGGGAATCGAACCAGTGACCTTTGGGTTCATAGGCCAGCACCTTCCACTGAGCTGCCAACCAGAGCTTGAATTATTATTTTTAATTGTCTGAGGGGCAGTCTAACTTTCCAGCTTTTAAAACTTTCTAGATGAACTTATCTGTAATAATTTTGGCATCTATTATTCTAGAGAAGCCATGCTTTTAGGTGTGTTTGATAGCAATGATTGCTTCTAAGGTTTTATTTGACTAAATTATCCCTCTTCAAAGAAAGTTGAATGTTATACTTTATTGCTCTATTCATAATGTACTGCCTTTGTCAATAACTTTAATAATTTTTTTCAGGAAAAGTTTATGGTGATAGAACTATTTATTCATTATATTCTGATTATCTCTGACCTTTAAGGGTACTATTTTGATTGTATTGCTATACTGAAAAAATGTATCAGTAGTAATATTGAACTTTATTTTATTAAGTCTCTTATTTTTGGAATACTACTTTCAAGCTCTATTTTCCTTTTTTAATGAATGTTTTCTAAATTTTTTGAAACTTTTTAAGTTGCCATTATAAGAATGATTTATTAAGTGTGTGACTTAAGTCTGTAAAATTATTTTCAACTTAATTAACTTTTAGGTTTATCTTCTATATTTCATAATATTAATGCATTTTTACTTTGAAAGTTATTATTTCTACAAAAGTAAATATCCAAAATAGAGTTAAAATTAAATGTTAATAACTTATTCACATCTAATATATTAATAACCAGTAAAAGAGTTTTTAATGCTTCTTGAAATTTTCAATGCAGCTTTAAAATTCTAGTTAAGATTTTACTATAAACCATTATTTTTTTCTCTCCTAGGAAATATAAGCACATATGTAACTATTAAGTTAGAATATTCTTGTAGATAATAAAATAGTAATATATGAAATTGTGAGGGTAGCAATATTTGGAGTTCCTGAGACATCAAAACTTTCCAAGTAGAGTGATTAATCAACACTATAAAAAAGTAAAGCCAGGGCCCTGGCTGGTGGCTTAGTGGATAAGGTGCTGGCTTGCAAACCCAAAAGTCGCTGGTTCAATGCCCAGCCAGGGCACATAACCAGGTTGCAAGCCACGTCTCCAACCAGGTCCTTAACTGGAGGCAGGTGAAAGGCCCATCTCTCTAAAAATATAATAAATATTTTTTAAAAATGCCAGATAAAACAAGCAGAATACATTTTGTAATATATATAAAAGATATAAGTAATAACTTGTATTTATTGAGTGCATGTTCCTGGGTATTATCCTAATTATTAATTCATTTAATTTTCCTACATCTTGATTACACAATATGTATAAATTCTTAGATGTAAGAAAACTGTGTTCTGAAATTGTAAAAAAACAAAAACAGAATCATGCAACTAATAAGTGACAAAGCTATTGTCACTTATTAGCTGGTGTCTGAATCAACACGTATTGGGTTCAGTTGCACGGGTGCTTAAGCCCACCACAACCCCACCACTCAGGGATCACAGAGGATCTTCCAAAAAAAAAAAAAAAACAAAAGCATAAGCCATAAACAGATATTTACTATGATCAATGTATCTCTTATGAATTTTTTAACTCCTGACCCAAGGATACTATATATCCATGCTATATATGGCTCCAATATATATATTGGATATATAGTATATGTGTGTGTGTGTGTGTGTGTGTGTGTGTATATATATATATATATATATATATATATGTATAAATGGATATATAGTATATATCTATTTCAGAAAGAGAGGAAGAAAGAGAGAGAAACATCATTCTGTAAGGGAAACATTGATTGGTTGCCTCCCATATCCTTCCCAGTCAGGGATCAAACTTGTAACCTAGGTATGTTCCCTTATGGAGATCCAACCCGCAACCTTTTGGTGTATGGGACAATGCTCCAACCAACTGAACCCTTTGGCCAGAGCTCTTAGGACTTTTCCTACACTTCCGTTATTTTTATTCTATGCACTCCATTCAGATTGTATCCTATTTCTCTACATTGATATACAAATTGAAAAAGAGACTTACTTCTGTGTACCTCCCTGATGTTGCCATGAAATTCTGGTGGCTTTCATATCTCTGAATTCCATTTCTTTTGTCCCCCCGAGAATGGTGAGGAAACCCCACTAGTCTCCCAGCCTCTCAGCTGCTGCCATCTATCCGTTTAGCTTCTTGGCCTCTTATCTTCAACTATGGGTAGGCCAATGCCTGGAAGGGAAAAGTAGTATGAAACTTTGAGCTAATCTGAGTTGGTTTTTTATCTGTTTTTATTTTTTATTTTTTTTTTTTTTTTGGCTTTGAGGTTTTTCTTCTCTATTTCAGGCTTTTTGGAACCTCTAAGATGTTTTCAAACCAATATTTTTTAAAAATCTGACTTTGTTAGTTGCTCTCAGTGTCCTTGGTCTGGTACAAGCTTTACCAACTTGGTCAAAACTTGAAGCGCTTTTTAATTTTTTAATTTGTTTTTAAATACATGGCAATGGAGGATGATTTGACTTTGAGTGATGCACACAATATAACCTATGGGTCAAGTATCACAGAAATGTATACTTGAAATCTATAGGATCCTATGAGCCAATGTTATCCCAATAAATTTAATTTTAAAAATTCATTTTCTATTAGAATTTTTTCTGTATTTAGTTAACTAGCAGATGAAAAACATTATATTTAACTGAATAAAAATATTAGATATGCTTTGCTTATGTGTTATAAAAATAAAGTGTTAGCAAGAATGCCATAATTTGTATTTCCAAACTATATTTTATTGTTTGCTTCATAGATATATTTTACCAGTAATGGAGATTATACCCAGATATTGCACATAATTTTAAAAATTAATTTATTGACGGTATATTACAACTGTTTCAGTTTTCCCTATTGCTCTCCCCTGCCCTACCAACCCCATCTCCTCACCCACAGTCAAGCCCCACTCCGTGTCCATGTCAGTGAGTCATTCATATTAGCTCCTTCATTAAACCCTTCCATTTCTTTGCCCCCTCTTCCCCTCCCCCAATCCCTCTGGTCACCATCATTCTCCTTGTTTCCATGTCTCTGATTGCATTTTGCTCATCTGTCTGTTTTGTTCATTAGTTTCCTGTATTAAGTGAGATCACATGGTATCCATCTTTTGCCACCTGGCTTATTTTATTAAGCATAATACTCTCCAGTTCCACCATGCTATTGCATAAAGTAGAAGTTCCTTCATTCTTTCTGCTGCATAGTAGCCCATTGTGTACACGTACCACAGGTTTTTGGTCCATTCAGCCACTGATGGGCACTTAGGCTGTTTCCAGCACTTGGTTGTTGTGAATAGTATTTCTATGAACGTAGAGGTGCATAGGTTCTTCTGAATTGGTGTTTCAGGATTCTTCAGGTATAGTTCTAGCAGTGGAATCACTGGATCAAAAGAAAGTTTCATTTTTAGTTTTTTGATGAAATTCCATACCATTTTTCCATAGTGGCTTTAAAAATATTTGTATTGTAGTTAACATACAATATTATAATAGTTTAAGGTGTACAATATGGTGCTTAGACTTTTATTTCACTTACATAGTTAGCACCCCAGTAAATCTAATACACATCTGACATCCTACGTAGTTAAGACCATATTACTACCTATATTCCTTATGCTGTATTTACATCCTGTGACTATATAACTGTCAGTTTATACATCTTAATTCTTTCCTCTTATTCACCCATTTCTTTGACTCTTCTCCCATTTGGCAATCATCAAAATGTTCTCTTATCTATTCTATTACTCATTATTTTGTTTGTGTATTTTGTTTCTTCTTCTTTTTTTTTTTTTTTTACATTTCACAGTGTTAAATAATTAGGTCTTTGTCTCTCTCTGTCTGGCTTATTTCACTTAGCATTCTACTCTCTGGGTCTATCAATGTTGTCCCAAATGGCAAGATTTCATTCTCTTTGATGGCTGAGTCATATTCCATTGTATACATGTACCACATCTTCCTTATCCACTCATCTATTGATGGACATTTAGGCTTTATTCACATCTTGACTGTTGTAAATGATACCACAATGAACATAGTGATGCTTTTTTTTTTTTTTTTTTTCCAAATTAGTGTTTTGGATTTCTTCACGTCAATACCCAAAAGTGGAATTGCCTAGTCATATGGTAGTTCTATTTTTTAATTTTTGAGGAACCTTCGTACTGTTTTTCATACTGGCTGCACCAATTTACAACCCCCACAGTGCACAAAGTTTTCCTTTTTGACACATCCTAACCAACACATGTTTGTTGATTCATTGATGATAATCATTCTGACAAGTGTGAGGCAATATCTCATTGCAGTTTTTGTATTCTCCTGATGATTAGTGACATTAATTATCTTTTCATGTCCATTGGCCAGCTGTATGTCTTCCATGAAGAACTATTTATTAGGTCCTCTGCCCATTTTTTAACCAGATTGCTATTTTAGTATATATATATTTTTTAATCAATGTATGGTTGCCTTTCACCTGCCTCCAGCCATGGACCTAGCTGGAGACCTGGCTTGCAACCTGGTTATGTGCCCTAGTTGGGAATTGAACCAGATACCTTTGGGTTCGCAGGCTGTCACCTTGTCCACTGTGATACCAGCCAGGGCTATATTTTAGTACATTTTGCGAGTTCTTTATAAATTTTGGATATTAAGCCAATCATGAGATATATCATGAAAGAATATCTTCTATTTAGTTTATTGTATTTTTATTTTTTGATGGTTTCTGTCATGGTGCAAAAAATCTTTAGTTTGATATAATCCCACTTGTTTATTTTTTCCTTTGTTTTTCCCCCAAATGCCTATAACTAAAGTAACTTACACTTCCCTTAGTCTACAATCTATTAAAATGTTTGCATAAATCCTAAAGGTATTACCTTTGTGCTCATCTACTGAAAATACTTAGCAGAGAAAATATCTTTTTATACCCACAAAGAAGATATAGAATGATGAAGTTAGCCTTTGCTTTTTTTATCTGACATTTCTGCTGGACGTGTTTTCTTGTTTTTTTTATTTGTTTTTGTTTTTGTTTAACACTAATTCTTTTCAAAGTACCAGTTCATTTTAAAAGAGGAGAGAATGAGAAGTAAAGACAAATGAAAAGTGATAGCGTAATGTAAAATAAAAGTAGTAATGGAAACTATGTGGTAGAAAGCTCCCTGCTGGGATCTCCTGATGAACATAATAGCCTTCGTTTTGCTTCAGCTACAGCTACTATTTTCAAGATGAAGGATTTGAGATTTTATATTCCCTCAGGCTTTGATTTGGAAGAAACTATCTCAGGAATGAGTTTTGGATGGTGGCAGAGTTATCACGCATTATGTTTATCTGTAACATTTTTTTCAACTCCAATGCTCCATATTTCAAAAGCGTTGGTCTTTTCTACACAGAACAGTAAAGTACTATTCATTTTGAAGACCAGTTGCCAATTTACTTGATTTTTTATTTGTTTGTTTTGTTTCTCTTTAGTTCCTAATGTGACGAGTGATGGAATAATAGCCACAAGCCTGGACTGTTGTTTAAAGGTAGTTTGAAGCTACCTTTTGGTTTTTCCATGTGGCAAAGCATACACCAGTGACATGGCTGGGATTCACTCCAAAACTACAAGTGTGTCCAGACCACTTGTTATCACAGATGTACATGATGTTCATATGAAATCTGTGAACACAGGGACTCTAATTAATATACATCTGAGGATTTAAGCAGCATAAATATAGTTAGCTCCATTGCTTATCTATTTCATTATCCAAGTGAAACTAAAGTGATACACAAGCCCAGAGTTTGCAAAGTGGATTGTATACCTGGGAAGCCACTATATAATAAAATGATATAATGCAAATGATATTTTGGTATAGAATTGTTGAAATGGGGCTACATATAGGATTTGATGGCACCAAGCAGGGAGTGCTAGAGGGGGCAGTCTGAGAGAGGATGAGTCCTAGGATTGTTCCCTAGAGATCATATCACCAAAGAGAAAAGATTGGGAAACTGTGAGAATTGAACCAAAGATAAGAATCTGGTCAAAGGAAGTTATTAATAGAATCAGAAGGATGAAACAGAGGATGAAATAAACAGAGAAGAAAATAACAGCAGATGTAAGTGGAAAAAGTAGAATAGGTCCATTGATAGTATGAATATTGAGCATCTGCTGGCATATTTCTTATATAATTCTCTGGCTGTCTTGTTGGACAAAGGGGAAGAGACTTCAAGGAGATGCACAGGGCCACTGAAAAGACATGTTATTATTTACCATTATGAATTCAAACATTTTATCCTGGGAATCAAAATTTCCTGGCGAATAAACAAAGCTCTTTTGTTTTTCTAAATTCTCACAGTTCCCCTTCAGGCACTCTCAGCATTAACAGAGCTGCACTACTACCTTCCAGGAAAAACCCAGAGTCTTCTCTAAGAGCTGTATTTCATACCAGTCATTCCCCTTCATCCTTATATATGCAGGTCCCAGACCTCATTAAATCCCAGTCAAAATCTCATCTCTTCTACCAGCTGGTGTAAGAATTTCATGAAGCTTTTTGTATCTCACACTAGCCAGAAGCAATCTATTAAATCCTTGTACTTGTAAGACACTTATTTTTATCTTTGCACACTTAACTGTTTTCTAAATTGCCTTACCATTAATAGTGTCTCACCACCTCCCTTTACTCATTGTAAGCTCTTTGGTAACAGACAACATGGATTATACATTTTGCAGTATGCACAGTACTTATAAAAGTAACTTGAATATAGTAGACTCTTAAATGATTCATTTTCACAAATTAATAAATAGACAGTTAAATCAAGTAAACATGATAATGTATTTTACTGTGGGTTTTTAAAGTTTATATATATATATCATACTTTAACTTCTGCAACTTTCTTGTTTCACATAACATTTTAAAATATGTCCATTAAGAAAACTTCAGTCAAAAATATCATGTATTTACTTATATGTAGAATCAAAAAACAATATAAGCAAATAAAGCAGAAACAGACTTATAAATACAGAGAGCACACTGATGTTTGAAAAAGGTGAAGGAATTAAGAAGTACAAATTGATAGTTAATAAAATCATCATGGGGATGTCAAGTACAGCATAGGGAATATAGGCAGTAGTGTTGTAATAACTATGTATGGTGCCAGGTGGGTACTGGAAATGTTTCGGAGAATACTTGGTAAAGTATATGATTGTCTACCCACTAGGTTATACACCTGAAACTAATACAAAGTAATATTGAATGTAAACTGTAATTGAAAAGTCAAAATTTTGAAAAGAAAATAAGTCAATATGTCAGAATGTTAGTATCTGAATTAATCATGATGGTACTTGGTATGTTTGGTCAAAAACATGTCATAATAAAATATTTTTTAATTTTTTAATTAATTGTTCTATTACAGTTGTTCTATTTTCCTTCCATTGCTCTCTCCTACCCTGCCCATCCCATGCCCTTACCCACAATCCATCCTCATTCTGTTACCCATGTCCATGGGTCATTTATACTAGTTCCTTAACTAGTATAGACCCTTCCCCTTCTGTTTCTCCTTCTCTCCCTTCTCCTCCCCTCTGGTCACTATCAGTTTGTTCCTTGTTTCCATGCCCCTGGTTTTATTTTACTCATTTGTTTGTTTTGTTCATTAGGTTCCTGTATTAGGTGAGATCATATGGTATTTGTCTTTACCCACTTAGTTTATTTCCCTAAGCATAATATATAATACTCTCCTCTTCCATCCATGCTGTCACAAAAACTAGGAGTTCTTTCTTTCTGCTGCATAGTATTCCATTGTGTAAGTATACCACAGGTTTTTGATCCTTTCACCCACTGATGGGTACTTAGGCTTTTTACAGCACTTGGCTACTGTGAATAGCTCTGCTATGTTGCTATGAACATAGGGGTGCACAGGTTCTTTTGAATTGGTATTGCAGGGTTCTTTGGGTGTAATCCCAGCAGTAGAATTGCAGGATCAAAAAATACTTTCAGGCCCTTGCCAGTAGCACAGTGGATAAGGTGCCAGCCTGAGAACCCAAAGGTCGCTGTTTGATTCCCAGCCAGGGCACATAACCAGGTTGCAAGCCAGGTCTCCAGCCAGCTCTGTAGCTGGGAGGCAGGTGAAAGGCAACCACATATGGATGTCTTTCTCCCTCTCTGCCTCTCCCCCTACTTCTCTCTCTAAAAATAATAAATACAATCTTTAAAAAAAAAAAACAATTTTCATTTTTAGTTTTTCAGGAAATTCTGTTCAGTGGCTGCACCAGTCTGCATTCCCACCAGCAATGCACCAGGGTTCCCTTTTCTCCACATCCTTACCAGCGCTTATTTGTTGATTTGTTGATGATGGCCATTCTGACTGGTATGAGGTGATATCTCATTGTAGTTTTAATTTGCATCTTTCAGATGGCTAATGATGTTGGGCATTCTTTCAATGCACATAAAGGTGGACTACTTAAAAAACTTGGGCAAGCACCCTTCAAGAAATTTTTAGTGATGACCATCTAAATCATTGAGTAAATTATATAGCTTTTTTCTAATTGTGAGAAAATGGTGGCATTAAATATAAAACTAAACTGTCAGGTTAGAATTTATTTCTTAAAAAGTTGTCATTGTACCTTACTACTATTCAGAAATTTGTTATCAATTTCTTTTCTTTCTCGGATGAAAATTTTGGGGTTGTTAAACTTTACTACTCTGAAAAAAAACTAGAATGACTACCATAAGCTAAGACTATAAAAGCATTTCAGAAAAAAAAAGATAGCTAAGACATAGACCCCATTTCCAAACATTATTTTCTAGTAGGGAAAAAATAATAATAAATTGCAGTACATAGCGGTGAAGTTCATCCTCAAAACAGCCTTTCAGCATAAATGCTCTTGTTAGTCTTCTATATAAATAGGTAAATTTAAAGTCAACAAAGACTGTTACTTATACTCTGCAACAAAGTCACCAATATTTAGAGTTAGCGCTACATTAAATTATTATTGTTATATAGAAATTTACATGGGCAATTTTAAGCAAAGGGAAGACATTAACTATAAACTCTGTCTATTACAATTCAAATCTATTAGTTTCTGATGTTTCATATTATTTAATGCATTCCCCTTGCCTTAAAAGATTGGTACACATATGGCATTAAAATGAATATAACTTTTATACCATTAAGTTGCTGTGTTATATAAGTGGTTTACATCTAATCCTATCCACAAATACAAAAGATCACACTTGGTATAAAATACCTATGATTTTCTTCCATGAAGCTACATAATAATACTTTTTAATTTGTAAAATGAGAATTCATTTATTTATGGTTTGTAAATCCAGACAGGAAATTAGAATATATTGGGACAAGTGCAGAGAAGTCATATATACCACTATAGAATAAAATAAGCACTGTAATCAGAAAGCCATTCTTAAGCAATTGACAGTGGAAACACTAGAATCATTGTTTCATGAGGCCTAAAAGTCGAAATCATTATGTATCCTGACACCCAAATAACCTGACTACCAGAGATAAACATTTGAGTAGAGCTAGTCTTCTTAAAAGACCTGACTTACAATTCTCTTTAATGCCAGTTTATTTAATTCTATCTTGTTCTAAATGTCCAAAAATAAAGCCAATCGTTCTTTCCTTAATACATCCGCCCTTCTATTTAAATATTGAGATCCTATGTGGAACACCCAGACCAAGCAGGGTAGTTAATGCTCAGAGAGATACTGCCTATGATGTTTCTACTCTAGCAGCATTCTCCCTCACCTGTTCCTCTATCTCCTTTCTCCATCAATCAGTCATTATTGTCTTTATATTATCAGAATTATTCTCATGCAAATGTATGAATTCTCTGTTTTTGTTTTCCAAATTTTTTCCAAACATTGCCTCCTTCTCTATGGATATAACTAAGAATCCATGTCTACAATGTGATACAAGGCATAGGGAAAAATTAAAAACACTGGTGGTTTTTACTTCTACGACATATTCACATGTATGTTTGTTTGTGTGTGTGTGTGTATATATATGTATGTATACTGATATGTTGTATATTTCTTCACTAGAAAAAATATAATGTTCAATTGTGTTTCAACCTGACATTTAACATTTGGGTCTTTTCATATCAGCTGTTTTAAGATACCCAGTCAGTCATTAGGATGACGGGGCCTAATAGGTTGTTTTACTAATTTCTCTCTGGAAGCATCTTGCACAGAGCCAACTACAAAATGAGTATCAATTAAAGAGTGAGATGATGTATAGAAAATCAAGTGCTAAATTCTGCTCTTAGATATAAACCTATTTCATATGCAATGGGAAGAAAAAAACATTCTGTACCCAAACCCTTTCTTTTTTCATTTTGTAGTGATCATGACAATTTTGATAATTTATCATTTTTCATTCTAAGTAACATCTGTGTGGTAACAGGATGAATAAACATTTAATTTGAAACTTCCAATTACTGACCTTTTATATCTTATATTCCTCTTAGTTCTCAAAATATCAAAAAAAACACATTGCTCGACATATTCATCATAATTATTTGATAGAGTCATGTTTTTGGTAAGGAGCAGGCTGAACAAAGGTTATTTTGTTTGACACTTAAGGTTGTTTTGAATAGCTTCATGAAATTATATTTTAGGGAAATGATCTATATTATGGCTTAAAAATTGCTTTGCTTTTGCCCTTGAGAGTTTCCTAAACATATTAAGAATATAGTTGCAATAGTTTCCACAATTAAAGTTGACAGGCTGAAATACATAGGAAACCCTAAGACTCCACTAAAAACTACTAGATTTATTAAATGAATTTGACAAAGTAGCAGGATACAAAATTAATATTCACAAATCAGTGGCACTTTTATACACCAATAATGAACTATCAGAAAGAGAAGAAAACAATCCCATTTACTATTACAACCACAAAAACATTAAGGTACCTAGGAATAAACTTTACCAAGAATGTAAAAAACCTTTATTTGGAAAATTATAGGACATTGAAGAAAGAAATTGAGGAAGATACAAATAAGTGGAAGCATATACTATACAAATGTATAGGAAGAATTAACTTTATTAAAATGTTCATAATACTCAAAGCAATTTATAGGTTCAACACAATTTTAAACTACCAATAGCATATTTCACATATATAGAACAAATATTCATAAAACTTATATGGAACAAAAAATATCCATATAGCTTCAGCAATCTTGAGAAGGAAGAAGGAAGTTTGAGATATCACAATACCTGATATCAAAATATACTACAAGGTCATTATAATCAAAACAGCCCAGTACAGGCATAAAAACAGGCATGTAGATCAATGGAAAAGAACAGAAAGCCCAGGAGTAAACCCAGGCCTTTGTGGTCATTAATATTTTCCAAAGGAGGCAAAAACATACAATGGAGTAAAAACAGTCTTTTCAGTAAATGGTGTTGTTCCCAATATGGACACGTACATGCATGGACAGGTGCAGGTGAAAAAATGAAACTAGACTACCAATTTACATCATACACCAGAATAAACTCAAAATGGAGACCAGTTAAAAGTAAGTTGCAAAATCATAAAAATCCTAGAAGAAAATGTACATAGTAAAGTCTCAGATATCTCTTGTAGCAATAGTTTTGCCAATATATCTCCTTGGGAAAGGAAAACAAAGGGGAAAAAAAACAAACATTAGAACTACATCAAACTAAAAAGGTTTTGCACAGAGAAAAAACTTGGAAAATGAAAAGGGAATTGACTTAATGGGAAAACATATTTGCTAATGATACATCTGATAAGGGGTTAATATCCAAACTATATAAAGAACTTCTACAACTCAGCACCAAGAAGACAAATCAATTAAACAAATGGGCAAAGGACCCGAATAAACTCTTCTCCAGAGAGTACATACAGATGGCCAATAGACATGTAAAATGCTTAACATCACTAATTATCAGAGAGATGCAAATTAAAACCATAATGAGATATCACCTCATACCTGCCAGAATGGCTATCTTAAATCAGTAAACAATTGCTGGTGAGGATGTGGAGAAAAGGGAACCCTAGTACATGCACTGCTGATGCAGCCACTGTGGGAAACAGTATGGTGTTCCTTCAAAAATTAAAAATGAATATTGACCCAGCAATCTGACTTTTGGAATATAGTCTAAGAGTCATAAAACACTAATTTGAAAGAATATATGCACCCCTATTTTTGTTGCAGCATTATTTACAATAGCTTACATCTGGAAACAAACAGTCCAGTGCCTATAAGCAAGAAGACAAGGGGATAAAAAAAACTGGTGTATTTACAAAATGGAATACATGTGGATAAATACACATGAATAAATAATAAATAAATAAATAAAATATTATGTTTTGCAAGCATGGATGGGCCTAGAAATTATTATACTATGTGAAATAAGCCAGTCATAGAAAAGACAAATATCATATGGTCTCACTTATATGTAGAATCTAATGAACAAAATAAACAGATGATCAAAACATTTCTGTTCAGAGGCATAAAATCAGAAACCCATTCAAGCTTCATGTAGTTTCTATTTTCATGTCCTTTTTATTGTACTTTAGTATTCTGTAAAAACTTTTTAAATGCCTCCGTTTTTAAAAAGGTTTTATTTATTATTTTCAGAGAGAGAGGAAGGGAGAAAGGCAGAGAGGAAGAGAGACATCAATGTATTGTTTCCTTTCACCTGCCTCCAGCTACAGACCTGGCTGGAGACCTGGCTTGCAACTTTATTATGTTGCCCTGACTGGAGAATTGAACCAGAGACCTTTGGGTTCTCAGGCTGGTGACTTATCCACTGTGCCATGAGCTAGGGTTGCCTCCCTTTTCTCTCTCTCTTTTTTTTTTTTTAGCTTTTATATTTCAGGTTTATTCTTCATTTAACTTTTAAAACACTACTATAGTTGAATTATTAAAACAAAAACAATAGCAAGTAGTGAGCATATTATGATTATAGCCCTTCACTATTGTATATAAAATGACAGGCCCCATTAAGAAGTCTGACACTGAACACCACCCCTAGGATGATGTTCATCATCCTCATATGCTTCTCCATTGTAATGGTGCTGTCTTTCTTGATTTGGATCAAAGTCCACAGTTCTATCTGGTCTATTTCATCAGTCTCTTCTACTTCCTTCCTTTCACATAGTAGATTTTCCAGCAAAGGGAGTTTATCAGGAGAGAGAAAGCCATTCTTAGGAAAGTTTACCTCTAATTCAATGATTAGGCGACCCTTTTCATATGGTCTACGATAAATTGGCATGCCTTCATTTAGCACACACTTGATATCTCCATGCTTGACAATCTGACCTGGATGAGAGGTGATGACTATGGTTGGGTTGTCAAGAGGGGCTATTGGCTTTTGAAAGCCACAAAATGCTTCAACGAGCTACATGTCCATACACATGAAAAGGTCTTCTACTCACTGAATGAAAACAGTATGGTCCTTCTGATCTAAAACAATGATAATATCTCCTGGCTCTAGTCCTGGTTCTTGGTCTCCTTCACCATGGAATGTTATCTTCTGGCCATCTGCCATGCCTTTGTCAATATGAGCTTCTAGAATCTTCTCTCGAACTATCTTCCTTCCATTGCAGCTTTTACATCTATCCTTAGGACTGATCCGTTCCCCATGGCCCTGGCACTCCATGCACACAGACTGAATCTGCTGAACCCTTCCAGGTCCTAGCTGATGAATTCTTATTTGCATCCCAGTTCCTCGGCAATTGGGACAGCACTCTACTGCTCCCTTCTTACCACCTCGGCCTTCACATTTGTCACAAATCACATTCTTCTGCAGAGCTAGCTTTCTTGTTGCACCATTCTATAAGTCTTCTAAGGTTACGGAGAGCTGATGCACCACATTTTTACCTCTCCTTTCCCTCTGCATCCTGCCTCCTCCTCCAAAAAGTATATCAAAGATGTCCACATGGGAGACAAAACTACCACCTGCTCCACCTTCTTTAATTGCCTGTTCTTCTGCTTTATCATATGATTCCCTTTTCTTTGCATCAGAGAGCACTTCGTAAGCTTGGGAAACCTGTTTCAACTTCTCTCCTTCATTTGGATTCTTATCAGGGTGGTACTTCAAGGCCAGCTTCCTGTAGGGCTTTTTCAGTTTCTCCTGGGTGGCATTGGATTTGACCCCCAAAACATCATAGTAAGTGGATTCTTTCAGCATTTTTTACAACCGGTGAGCAAGACAGGTGTGGAGGATTGGAAAAGTACGAGTTACACGCGAAGCCCTGAAAGTTGAAAGCTGAAAGCTAAAAGCCTCCACAGCTCACAGTGTTGTGGAAAGTTCCTGCCTCCCTTTTTTAAACACACCTAAGGCCAACAAAGAGAAAAGCTCTGTGCCTGTGCTTGAATAAAAGTTATAAATGATACTAGCCTATTATAGTAAAGAAAATATATTGGAGAAGGAATGCTTTTAATAAAAATAAACAAAGCCCTGGCTGGTGGCACAGTGGACAAGGAGCTGGCCTGCAAGCCCAAAGGTGGCTGGTTCGATTCCCAGCCAGAGCACATAACCAGGTTGTAAGCCAGATGTCCAGCCAGGTCCGTAGCTGGAGGCATGTGAAAGGCAACAGTACATTGATGTCTCTCTCCCTCTCTGCCTCTCTTCCTTCCCCTTTCTCTTTAAAAATAATAAATAAAATCTTTAAAAAATATAAACAGAAATGTGGTTAATGGATGTAATCTAAAGTTCACACCCTGGCCTTAGACTTGATTATTATTACATTCTTTCTCTCCATGTACGTATTGTGTGATAGAATAAAGTTATACATGCTTCCTTAGATGGTAAGTTATAGGATTCAATTTTATATGAAACTCATTAATATGTTAAACATTTGCACATTTAAATAAGAACTAGTTTCATAATTATGTGTTGTACCACAGGTCTTTCTTGGTAACTATATCAGATTTTGTAAATACCTCCTATTTCATTCAATTTACTTCCTAATTTTCACTTTAAAAGGATAAGATGTTCCTTAAGAAGTTTATAATAAAAATTAAGCTGGTTCTCCTTAGAGAGACTGCAAACCTTACCTGGATTTGAAGCATTTTAATATGAAAAGTAAGTAGCAGTGAGGGTGGTATTTACTGAGGAAATTAAGCACATGAGAGGTTTGTTGCTAAGGATGGACTTTGAAGTCACCAGAGAAAATAAAAGTGGGCACTCCCTCTCGTTTTCTGCTAGACATCTGAAGTTATAAAATCAATGTTGGGATGAAATGTGAAATTACTCTTTTATGGCTACATTTCTGCTAATTGATTTAATTGGCTCTCTGTTTGTATCTGGGTGTCATCTCCCTGTATATTAAAAATCTCAACACTTTCTAATTGTTGAAAGTCCCTTTGTTCAAATTGATAGCAAGAAATGTGAGGCTTCCTTCTAAATAAATATTAGAAATTTTCAGTGTATCTAAATTCTGTTCTCTTCATATTTTCACTTTCCTTAGGCCTTTTCCAGGAGATATTATAATGTACGGATTATTAACTTAAGTCTCCATTCCCAATCATTTTGTTCATAATTACATGATACCTTTGTGAGCTTGGGCAAATTGCTTAACATTGCTGAGTTTTAGTTTCCTCAGCTATAAAATAGGAACAAGGCTAACCATCATATATATTTTATTTGTTTAGTATAGCAAAATGATGCAGGTGTAAAGGGCCATTTTTGGTTAATTGAGCTAGATACACAAGTTAATGCAGACAGCTCCTTCATAACTGTTTTCATTCTCTTACAGCTTTGGTTGAAAAATTGAGCAGGTGGAATAGGGAATGGGTTGAAAGTGCCTGGCAGCAACTAGACCTGGATGAGCAAATGGAGGGGGCACAATACCAACCAGGCTCTTTGACCAGTGTTTGTTCTTGTATGGGTAGAGGAATAACACACAGAAATTGATGTCTTTTTCTTGGACTTGTATTTAACTTTGGGCAATTTAACCTCTTTTTTGGTATTCCCTTTTGTGGACTGGTGACAATAATAGTACTATTTTGTAGAGGTGCTGGTGTATCAAATGAAACTGTGGATAAAAAGCAAAGTGCTTGGTAAACGATTAACACATATTATTATTATTGTTATTACTTCTGTTATCTGTGAGGCCCTGTACAGGTTGCCTTTTTTTAGGGCCCAGATAACAAAGATGGAAACTAATTGGGTAGGAGACCATTTTTCCAAGCGGGGCCCTTCCATCTCAAACCAAGGAGTTCCAGCTTTTGGGAACACAGAAGACTATACTCCTAGTGTGGATCAAAATGCTATGAAATTAGCCCTGGCTGGTAGCACAGTGGATAAGGCGCTGGCCTGTGAACCCAAAGGTCACAGGTTTGATTCCCCAGCCAGGGCACATAACCAGGTTGCAAGCCAGGTCTCCAGTCAGGTCTGTGGCTGGAGGCAGGTGAAAGGCAACCATACATTGATGTCTCTCTCCCTCTCTGCCTCTCTACCTTCCCCTCTTTCTAAAAATAATGAAATAAAATCTTTAAAAAAAAATTCTATGAAATTACAGCAAGTGAATTTGAGAGCAGAGATATAAATAAGTGGAGCCGAACCAGGGGAAGGATAGCATGGTAACTGCTAGATGATGGCCTTCTTTGTTAAGCACAGGATATGGGGGTATGGGATACCTAGATCACATATGTGAAGGCCTTAACACAGTGAGGCAAGCATTAATACATCTATTGCTGAAATTATTATCATTGGATCCATTTTCCACTTATTGCAAGAACTTGATAGCTGAGGAAGGAAGTAAACTCCTGAGACAGCTTTAATTATCTGCAATAGCAGTTTTCTTGGCATGTCAACAGTTTATGATTGCTTGGGTTTAAAATGATGATATAGTATTGTAGTTCTGGCTGGTTAATGAAAATAGAGACAACCATCCTGAGGGATTTTCTGCTTTGTGAGAAGTAAAGAAAGATTAAGTCAAAACATGTTAAAATACAGGATACTTTTATCAGTTTGCTCAATACTTAATATTTCAACATCTTGAAAGATGTGTAGGATTATAATAGGCGGAGAGGCATACATATTCTAGAAGGAAGTGAAACCATTAGAAATCCCTAGGAGAAGCAAAATGGGAATGAATTTATGGGAAACATGAGTAGTCTAGTTTGGGAACAGGGCTTCCCTTTGTGCATGTTTCAGTGATTTATTGCTGCATAACAAAACACTCCAAAATGTAGTGCCTTAAAACAGAGATTTGTTGTTTTTTGTGATTCCGAGTTTATTAGTCAGATCTCCTGATCTGTGTGGTTTTTGGCTGGGTCACTTGCACTGCTCATTCAGGCGGAAGTCTGGCTGGAGTGCCTCAGTTCCCCTTCACATGTCCTTTCTTTCAGTGCATGAAGTCTCTTCCACCAGGGGTTCTCCATGCAACCTCTCTCCAGTACAGTGACCTAGACTACTTTATAGTGTGCTGGGTTCCATGCAGGAATATTTCAATAGGACAGCTTCCAACATGAAAAGATCTGTATGCCTCTGCTTGAACCGTGGTTGCTAATACTTCATTGACCAAAGCAGGTTGTGTGAACAAGCCCCTGGAGTCAATGTGAGTACTGGGAACTAGGACTTGCATTGTTGTGAATGGGGGAGGTTGGCAGTTCTAATAGAAAAGACTCAAAGATGAAACTGACTAGAGTTATTTATCTCATCATCACAGAATGTTATGACACATGGAACCTGTGCATCAACTTTAATTTCAACCATAAATCCCAGGAAAGGGGTGGAAGACATATTTGAAAAAAGGTAATAATACATCCATCACAAAAAGGACAGATAATTGTAAATATAAAAGTTGTTAGATATTCCTAGAAGATTTAGCTGTAAGTAGAATTAAATTGACATGTACAGAAAACTGTGCTAAGAAGACTTGGAAAATAATCCCTAAATTTTTTTTTAAAAAACCCACAATTATTCCAGAAAAAAGCTAGAATTCAAGAGAGAACAAATACAATAACTAGAATCAGCTTTGGAAAAATTACAAAAAAAACAAAAAACAAAACATCTCCTTTCCCACCTACAGGAAACTCAAATATAAATGCAGTAGGCAGCAGTGGCAGTCTGATAAAAGATAACTAATGTACTTAGGGCTCTAAACAAGTGGCGGATTGTTAAAACTGAAGGTCCCCGGTGACATGCATCGCCATGATACACATCTGTATCCTCCCCTCCAACACTGTATCTGGCCTTGGATGTGTCAACAGACATTAGTTAGCAGGGGTTCTGCCAGAGGCCTTACTGAATGAGGTGTATCCACATTGTAAGCTTTGATTAGCATCCTGCTGCCTTAAAGAGAACTTGGCCTAGAAGTATCAAATGAGAAGTGAGCACAGGTAGAAAAGCTCTGAAGAAATAGTGGACATCTTGGACATTTCCACCGCGGCTCAGCTCCTGTGAGCTGAATGTACTCACAGGAGTGGTCTCTGTTGATGTTACAAGAAGCTGAGATAGTCAGTTCCCACCAAATTGCACTCAAGTTGCTGAATTTTGAGTAAAGAAATACTTATTTTATTAACCACTAAATTTTTGGATGACTTGTTATATAGCAATGGAGAATTGAAAAAAAATAGATGACTGTGGAGAAAAAAAACAGAAATGTATGTAATTCTGTATATGTGAAAAAGAAAAAAGAAGAGAAGAGAGACAGAGATAGACATAGGGAAAGCCAATAAGATAAAAGCAGAGGTTAAAGTGATTACCAACAAGCCAAGACATACCAGGGATTGCTGACAACCACCAAAGACTAAGAAGAGGCAAGAAAAGTTTCCCTTAGAGCCTCCAGAGAAAATTTTTTTATAATTTTTTTTTAATTTATAAAATATTTTTTATAAGCAAAATAAAAGATTTTATTTATTACTTTCAGAAAGAGGGGAAGGAAGAGAGGCAGAGAAGGGGAGAAACATCAATGTATGGTCATCTTTCACCTGCCTCCAGCTACAGACCTGGCTGGGTACCTGGCTTGCAACCTGGTTATGTGCCCTGGCTGGGAATTGAACCAGCGGCCTTTGGACTTGCAGGCTGGCACCTTATCCACTGTGCCACCAGCCAGCGCTTACAGAGAATATTTGATACTATCAAATTTAATTCTGGATTTATAGCCTCCGGAACTATAAAATAATAAGTATTTGTAGTTTTAAATCATCCAAGTTTGTGGTAATTTAAGGATTAGTTTCCTTAGGCTGACACAATACAAATTTTGATAATTTGTATTGAATATGTTCAAATGAGTTTTCTGCATCTCTGATATAAGGATTTTTTTCTTTTATAGTTTTTAACATAATAAATTATTTGAGTTTTAAAATGCTGAACCAGTGGCATAATGATTGTATTTATCTTTTTCAATTCTGCTTTTAGTTAAATGAATGATGATAGTTGGAAGAAGTTGTCTGTGATGGGAAGTACACCAGAAAAATTGAGAAATGCCAAAAATTAGTTTTCCTTTTCTCCCATACCCCATGGAGTCTATCGTTACGAATATAACCACACAGAACTTGTTTAATCAATTTAGCAGCACTGTGACTGTAATAAATCTGTTGGCCACAGTATGGTTGGTATTCATTTTGTATTTTTCTTTTTAAGTATATTTTATTGATTATGCTATTATAGTTGTCCCAATTTTCCCCCTTTGTCTCTCTCTGTCCAGTACCCACCTTCCTTCCACTTAGTTCATGTCCAAAAGTCATGAATATAAGTTCTTCGTCTTCTCCATTTCTACTATTCTTAATATCCTTCTGTCATTTTGTACCTACCAGTTATGTTCCTTAATGCCTGTACCTTTTCCTCCATTTCTCTCTTCCCCCTCCTAGCTGATAACCCTCCAACTGATCTCCATATCTATGATTCTGTTCATATTCTAGTTGTTTGCTTAGTTTGTTTTTGTTGTTGTTTTTTTATTTAGTTGTTGACAGTTGTGAGTCTATTGTCATTTTAATGTTCATAGTTTTGATCTTCTTTTTCTTAAATCAGTCCCATTAACATTTCATATAATAATGGCTTAGTGATGATGAATTCTTTTAGCTTTACCTTGTCTGGGAAGTGCTTTATCTGCCCTACCTTTCCTGGATAGAGTGATGTTGGTTGTTGGTCCTTGCTTTTCATCACTTTGAATTCTCTTGCCAGTCTTTTTTTGTCTGCAAAGTTTATTTGAGAAATCAGCTAATTGTCTTATGGCATCTCCATTGTTGGTAAGTCTTTGCTTTTATTTAAGATTCTTTCTTTATCTTTAACCTTTGACATTTTAATTATGATGTGTCTCAGTGTGGTCCCCCTTGGATCCAACTTGTTTGGGACTCTCGGTGCTTCCTTGACTTGTATGTCTATTTCCTTTGACAAATTAGGAAACTTTTCTTTCATTTTCTCAAATATGTTTTCAATTTTTAAAAAAGATTTTATTTATTATTTTTAAAGAGGGGAAGGCAGAGAGGCAGAGAGGGAGAGAGAGACATCAATGTATGGTTGCCTTTCACCTGCCTCCAGCTACAGACCTGGCTGGAGACCTGGCTTGCAATCTGGTTATGTGCCCTGGCTGGGAATCAAACCAGCAACCTTTGGGTTTGCAGGCCAGCACCTTATCCACTATGCTACCAGCAAGGGCCCAGTTTTCAATTCCTTGTTTTCCCTCTTCTCTTTCTGGAATCCCTATGATTTGGATGTTGGCAACTTTGGAGATGTCCCAAAGTCGTCTTATTTTCTCCTTGTTTTTCTTTTTTCTTTTTGAATTCTTATTTCTTCATTCTGTACTGGTTGACTGTTTATTTCTTCCTCATGTTCCAAATTATTGATTTGAACCCCAGGTTCCTTCCCTTCATTATTAGTTTCCTGTGATTTTTCTTTATTTCACTTAGTGTAGCCTTCATTTCTTTCCTTATGCATTTGCCATACTCAGTGAGTTCTCTGAACGTCCTTATCATGTGTATTTTGAACTCTTCATCTGACAGGTTGACCATCTCCATTTTGCTTAGTTCTTTTTCTCGAATTTTGATCTGTTCTTTCATTTGGGCCATATTTTTTTAATTTCCTCAATTCGGCAGCCTCCCTGTATTTATTTCTGTGTATTAGGTAGTGTCTTATGTCAAACCACGCAGCCCAGGGTTATAGCACCAGGAAAATAAAGACTCATAACTTCTAGCTGTGAAAACCAGCAGGAGTTGAGAAAGTGAAAGAAACTGCACATTTGACATAAAAGTCCATTTAATGGGCCCCTTGGTCTTAGAATGCACACAAACTCACCCAATCTGAGAAGTGCCACCAGGGCAACAACTATAGGGTGTCAGTCATGTAAGGAAGGGGGATATGGGGAGGGATGAGTGATTAGCAAGCAACAGTGTTCCCTCTCTGACCCCTCACCCCCATACAGCACCATAATGAGGTGAAAGGGATTGCCCTGTCTTAGCAAATACTAGCAGGTGTGCCAAGACAAGAAGCGGTTTTATACTTTTCTGAACTTTGTTTGTTAGAATTTTGTTAAGGAGGCTTTTTTTTTTTCCTGTTCATGATGGTCATTGTAATATTCCTGTTACATTATTTCTTGATTTTAATAATAGGTAATACAGGAATTATAAAATGAGTTGAGAAGTATTCCTTTCACTTCTATTTATGAAGAATATTGTATAAAACTTCTATTATTCCTACCTTAAACATTTGGTGGAATTCACTAATGAAGATATCTGGGACTCAACTTTTCTTGGTGGAAAAGTTTAGTTTTATGTCTATAGCTTTATTAGATAAAAGGTTTCATAGGTTATCTTCTTCTCTAGAATGAGTCTGGTAGTATGTGACACTTCATCATTAAACAGTGCATTTCACCTTTGAGTTTGTGGGCATAAAATTGTTTATAAGATCCCTGCATAATGTTTTTGATTCCTAAAGAAGTGATATATTCCCCTTTAAGTCTGATATGAATAATTGATATCTTTTTTTTTTGTCTTAGTCTGGGCAGAAAGTTTATTAACTTTATTGATCTTTTCAAGGAAACAGCTTTTGGAAATATTGTTTTTATTGATTTCCTAGTTTTCATGTTATTTATTTATGCTCTTACCTTTATTATTTTCTCATTTAGTTAATTTTAATTTAATTTTATTTTTAAGTTTTAAGCCAAAGCTTCTAATATGGGTTTGAAATGATTCCCATTTTTCATTGAAAACATTAATTGGTCTGAATTTCCCCAAGCACTGTTTTAGTTATCTCCTTCAAATATTGTTTATATTTTCAGTCTTCAAAATAGTCTATTTTGATTGTTCTTTTTTTTTTAAAATGTAGAACTTGTTCATTTCTAAAAGTTTGGCTATTTTTTTCAGAATGTTTTTGTTGTTGATTTCCAGTTTAATTCCATTATCTTCAGAGACCACTTTGTATAATTTCAATCCTGTTATATTTATAGAGACTTAGTTAATGATCCTTCATATAGTCCATGTTAGAGAATTTTTGTGTAAGCACATGCTTTATTTTCAATATGTTCTCTTGCTGTGTTTTTAAGTTCACTGATCTTTTATTCTGTAGGAATTTGTTATTTCTCACCTGTGCATTTTAAATTTTACATATTGTATTTTTCTATTTAGATTTTCTCATTTTTCTTCCATTTCTCCTTTTTCATACTCATCTTTTCTTCTACCTTCTGAAAAATATAGAGATATTTATAATAAGTATTTTGAAGCTATGAGCACATTGCTGTTACAACATCTGGGAATTGTTTTTCCTATTCCTTTCCAAGAGTTCTAAGGCCTTGTGCAGGTTTTAGTTTTCTTTATTCATGTACATATCATAACTCAGCCCAATACTCATGAGACCTTTCTTTATATCTCTATCCAGAGCTATACTCCTTTCATAAACTTATAAAGTTCTTAGTGATTATTTCTTGAAGCTTATTTCTGCCCATTCTTCCATTACTTTCTTTGGGATTGCAATTTAAGTTAGTTTAACCCTATTAATTCTGTTCCAAATTTCTTAAATGCTTTCCCACATGTTTTACATTCTTCTTTCTATGACTTAATATGCTTATTATCTTTATTTTTTAATTAAATTTATTGGAGCAATGTTGGGTAGTAAAATGATAAAAGTTTCAAATATATAATTCTGCATTACATTATTTGTATATTATATTGTATGTCCATCACCCAAAATCAAATCTTCTATCACCATATATTTGACTCCCCTTTACCCTTTCAATAGGCATATTTTCTAATGCCCTATATTATACACGACTCACTAATCCTGCCTTAGTGTGTTGTTAAAACTTTTTGTAGAGATTTTCATGTCTAGAATTTCCATTAGGTTGTTTTTTTGTGGATGAGTATCTTCAATTCATTATTTGTTTTCATCTTTTTCTCTAATTTCTTGAGCATACTAATTATAATGATTTAAAAATTTTCCTTAGCTAACACCAATTTATGAGTCACTTCTATATCTGTTTTAAGTATTTGCTTGCTTTCTTGGTTTTTAGCCACATGGCCCTTTCACCAAAACAAATAATACCTTTTCTTAGTTAAATGACAAAATGTACATGAACCATTGTACAAGCTCTAGAGAAGGTGATAGCAAAATACTTTTGGTTTTATAGGCCACACGTCTCAAAGATTTTCATTTTTTCTTTCTCTTTCCTTTTGGTAACAAACATTTATAGATGAAAAAAAATTAGCTGTCAGCGGTGAAAATAAGAAGTCTACAGCAAATCTGTCTCAGCAGCCATAGTTTCCTGAGCCTATGGTGATTGACACTATGTTAGTAATTATTTCAGTGCTGTAAAATCTTGAAAGACTGGACTTAGGAAATGGAAACTATGAATGGGGAAGCAGGGTGTCAATGGTACAGGTGTAGAAAACTTTCTGAGAGCAGAGTTAAGAAAGAGGCAGGAAATGAGGTGACAAGTAATCGACTGTTGTGAAAATTAGATTTCTTTTGATAGTCTAGGGCAAGGTCAGAGCTAGGGTTGAACGGAAAAGGAACCAGGTGTTTTTTAATTACCTAATTAAATATTATATATCTGATAAACTTCTATAGTGTTTATAGTGGGGCTGCAAATCATATTTTGTAAATAAATTTTCATATTACATACTAATAAGTAATATGTTTGAGACTTTCTTGTGAATACCTGGTATGGCTTCAGACTAGTACTGAGAAAATAGCAGCTCTTTTGTCATATAGTGGTACAAAGTCAACCAAATAATAACAAACTTTTTGAAGTAACTAAATGTATATTGACATAGCTGACCATTCAAGGTCTTTATATAACAGTAAACAAGAAATAACAATTTTAAGGTCCATATACACACATTCATGTAATACACAGCTGTCACTTCAATGGATTAAATAATCATCAACCATGGTTCTTGAACCACCACCTGTAAATAATTATATAGATACTTTTAAACCTAATCTTGAATATGTACATAGAAAAAAGTCTTTACCTTTGTCATGTAGAATTTCTTGTGATTAATATTTAGCTATTGTTGGTACAACATTTTGATATTCAATACTGTAGTAAAATATTACTTTATAGTTTTATTTTATAGTCTTCCCATCAAATACAGAGGATTTACCATTCCTTCTGGTTGGTAGATAGAGGGTGGGTGATCTCCTTCATAAAAGCAGGAACTGTGCAGAAGCTGGGTTGAAGCCTGATCGTGTTCTGTCATTCTCTGTTGTAACCATGGACCTCCAGCATTTTAAATTAAGACCATGGATCTTAAGAACATTAAGATTCCTCCCTCTAGTGTGTCCTACATTTTAATCACCATCTTGTCAGAATTTCAACATTTCCACTCTCCTTTTCAGAGCTCTCTGCTCCATGTTTTAGTCTCTTATATCCCATATCCCCAGTATTTGGAAAATGTCTTGAGGGGGAAACTGGCACTGAGCTTGAAGCCTCCAAAGCCTCTGCTGTCCATTCCCCGCCCTTCACCTCATAGTGGCCTTTCTCACTGATCCCCACCAAGTTTTGACTTGGATTCTGTTTTCTGCCAATGCCCAGAATTGGCATACAAGATCTATCCAGAAAGTATCCATTTGTACAATATGAAAGATAGAAACATTTACTGAAGAAGATATAAGACATAAGAAACACTGTACATAATTCAATGATGCCTCAGTCCCCTTCAAAATAAGCACCTTGGGACCTCACACAGTTCTCCCAGTATCTTCCCCTGTTCCGAACACTGCAAAATCCTTGGTTGAAATTGCCATCAGCTGCCCCATCGTGCTTTACTGAATCTCATCAATGGTCTGAAATCCTCTTTCCTTTCAGAGGTGATTTTAGTTTATGAAAAAGCCAGAAGTTACAGGGCACCAAATCCGGTTTGTAGGGGTCCTGAGTCACCTGGGTGATTTGATGTTTCACTGAGAAACTTTGCATAAGTTGCATAAGTGGGTGTGTTGTTGTGATGAAGCTGCCAGTTACCAGTTGCCCAGAGTTGTCATTTTTTGTCTTATTTCATCTCTTAATCATCAAAGAATACTAAGGTAGTATTCCTTATTAATCGTTCAGCCTTGAGGTGCACAATTGTGATGGAAAATACCTTCCCAATAAAAAAACACAGTTAACATGATCTTGATCTTGCTGTAACTTTGTTGCTTTTTTGGGTGTGGATAACCATGCGATTTCCATAGGAACAAGTGGGCCTTCATTTCCAGGTTGTAGCCATCGACCTATGTTTTGTCTCTGGTTATGACCCTGAGGAAATCTGGTTCATTGCTAGTGGTTTGAATCAAGTCTTTATCAAGTGAGGCACAATGTTTGTTCTTCTCTGGTAGCAGAAGCCATGAAATAAATTGTGCTGTGACATGTTTCATGCCAAGGTCCTGCATCAAAATCTTGGACACAGTAGTGTTTGGAATTCCCAAATCAGCTTCTAGTTCTCGCAATGTCAGTTGCCAATCTTTGTTGATTGCAGCCCATAGACATTCAAGATTCTCAGGTGTTCTGCTTGTTGTAGGCCTTCCAGCAGGCGAATCACTTTGAACAATTTCTCGACCATCTTGAAGTGTTTGTGTCACACTTATTTGTACTGCAGTTATTGCGTCATCTCTGAAAGTCTTCTGAATTATCTGGATAGTTTCCATGGAGGAATGTTCAAGCTTAACACAAACTTTGATGCATATTTGTTTCTCTAGTCACTCAGTCATTTTGAACGCCAGGCCACACAGTACACTTGCTCACTCAAAGGTGCCTACCACTCCTATTGACTAGTACAGTGAGGTCATCATTGTAGAAGTGTTACCCTGCCATGAGCTACCCTATCTCACTGGAAGCAGAGCTCTTTCGGATGGTTTTGTATTTAAGGAAAAAAAAAGAAAATGAAAAACAAATAAACCCCATCAGTTTGGCCTTCCACAATGTGATCTCAACCTATATTCTAGTATCTCTACTAACAGTCCTGAGTGTATATTAACGATTCAGTCCTAACTTGCTGAATGCTCAAAATATTTTCTGAACATTTCTGACTGGAATTCCTCAATCTAACTTCTCTGAATCTCTGCTTGTAGAAGTCAATTTATTATCTCCATGTGCTTCTTTAATTTAGGCACCGAATCTTGCTTATTCTGAGATTCCCTGATGTCTAATAGCTCAGAGCTTTACACATAGCAGGACCCTAATAAATATTTGATAATATTAATTGACTACCATTTTTTTAGAGTTTTGACATCTTTGGTCTTTCTATGATCTACTTTATGAAAGCTCAGTTCCAAATAAGTCTTTTATTAGCTAGGATTTTTTCCTGGTGAAAACATCAGGTTAGCCATGTAGAGCTAGTTAAACAGAAAATACAATGTCTAAATGAATTTAATTAAACATAGTCTAGTGAAATAAAAATCATCATCTTTGAAATATTCTGACTTTAATGATTAAATTATCCTTTGGAATTTTAATTTAGATACATTGTTCTTTAAAATGTTTATAGGACCCCCTAGATGGTTATTTCTTATCAATCAATAAAAATAGCCCTTTTTCATGATTTTAATCTATTTTTCCTTTTATAAGTTTTTGTTATAGGGACAGTCAATGTGTCTGTTGGTGGAAATTCTGCCGATAAGATTTCTAAAGAATTAAATTGGAATAAATTAGGTTCACAGAAAAAAAATTTTAATCCATACCATGATTCTGGCATTTTCCTTTAAAATTTTAAATTAGAAGGGAAAAGTTCTTAAATAAATGATAATATGTAATAGCAACAACTATTGCTATGGAATTTTCTTATGTTGGCATCACTGTATTAAGTATTTGTCCAGATTATATCTCATTTAAAATTTGCAGCAACATCATGAGTTGAGTACCTTTATCACCCTCATTTTGTACCAAGGTTTGGAAAAATTAAGTAGTTGCCTATGATCAAATATTTAGTTTGTGTCAGGATAATGGTTTTACCAAATTTTATCTGAATTTCAAAGCTTGTGCACTTAATATGATGAGTTATTAAGTCTCTGTCAAGATAGGTAAAGCCACCACTGATGATACTTTAAGGGAAGGAGTCAGATTAAAATACTAGATCATGAATATGTGTGATTTAAAGTGTTGGCCTGGAATGGGTTAACAGAATAAAAATTAATTTTGACTGTAAATTAATGGGAATGGCAATATTGTTAGCTAGAAAAATTTCTGAATAAAAGTGAAACATTTTCCAGATACTATCTCCACCAAAAAAATGTTCATTTATTAGAGAGGAATATGTCACAGATTTTAAAATTCTAAGAGAAACCTTAGGTATATGAACTACTGTTCCCATATATCCAAGCGAGCATGCTGGGGGACCAGGAGAAGAATATTTTCAGTCTCTTTTACTTAGGAACTAAAATATTTCTGGAAGTGCACTTATAACAAAGTTTGACCTCACATTAAGCACATTATTTTCTGAAGGGACAGGGGATTCTGAATGTAGGTGGGGTCTCAACCAGGTTCAATTCCTGGCCCATTTCTTCATTTCTTCAACTATTCTTATCTGTAAGCAAACCAAGTAAAATAGCTATTAAACTGTGTAGGGCAGCACAGAAAAAAGCATGAGAAATAAAAACGGTGGTGGGTGTCATTAACCTCATTTCCACTAGAAGCCGGAGGCCTTCACGTAAAGGCAGGCAGCTCCCCAAAATGAAGCATATAGCAGGTGACAGGGTCTGATAGATGTGGCATCTCCTATGAAAAATGAAGCATCAGCTATTCTCAGTGGTTGTAGGAACATGGGTGAAGAATCAGGAGCCTAGCTGAGGAACATATCCAGCCATTATCAACACCACTTTAGTTGACTTTGCTTATAAATATATGTGAGGCATTACATTCAGATAATTAACAGAAATTTAGCAGCAAACTATCACATGGCATGCACAGAATATAGAGCTTAAAGTAATGGTCATTTAATATAGCAGCACAATGAGGTAAATATTTTAAAAATATATAATGTGTAAGTGAAAATATAAAAACATATGTACCTATATATGTAGATCCACATATAAGAATATGTATTTAGGTATCTGTGAGTGTATGTGTGTTATATTTCTCTGTGTATGTGTGCATACATGCATATGCACATATTATCCTGTTTATAAAAACTAACATTTTACCACTCAGAAGCCTATTTTATGTATGGGTTATTCTGTGAGAAAATGTATATAGAAAACAGTGATTTATATATCATATAATCGGCATACTATCTGGCATAAACATTGCCCGTAATTATATTAGTAAATTGTAATCCCTGACTAGATTGCTCCTTCCCCCACCTTCTCCCTGATGAACTCTACCTTTTCTTTAAGTAATACGGTGAGTTTTACTTTTTAGATTAGGTTAGATCCATCTTCTATAGGATGCTCCGGTACTCTGATTTACTTTGTCATAGCACTGATTACCCTTCTTTAATATGATAATACCTATCTCATGTTATTCAGCATAGACTAATTGTGTATTCTCTATATCCGCAACCCAGGTAGAGTACAAGGCACCCAATAAATATTTCATTTGAACTATATCTTCTCCCACCTTAAAAGCTTTCCTCAAAGGAATAGTTAATGATGTCATATATACTAATCTATTTTATTATTGGGTTGCTATTCAAACAGTAACTACATTGCAGACCTTATTATTTATATAAGATCTCACCCATTACGGGACAATAATGAGCAAAACTAACAACAAGCAAAACAGAACCAAGTATATGAATACAAGGAATAGGCCTTCAGTGGTCAGGGGGAACGGGGTTGGGGGGAGGGGGGAGGTAGAGGCAAAGAAGGGGAGCAGCTTAGACAAGAACCTAGTATAAAGGAACCATGGACATGGACAACAGGTGGGGTTGACTTTGGGGGGAATGGGTGGGTGGGGAGGGGGACAGAGGGGAGCAAAAAGGGGATGGATGTAATACAACAACAATAAAATTAAAAAAAAACAAAAACAAAAACAAAAACACTAACATTTAACTCACGTTAAAATGTTCTATCCTATAAAGCTCTTAGGAAATACCTGAGGGGCCAAGAAAGTCCTCCCTAACTTCCTAAGTCAAATCACATAGAAGACCACACACTCTGCATAAATTATATAAAGCACATTCATAGCATAGTTTTAAGTATGAATTCTTTGAAATATTATGCATCTTCCAGTTTAGTCTTACTCTATTGGTTAAAAAAAAATGGTTTTGAAGCTGAATTGAAGATCATTGCAATTCATATTAAACACATTTCAAGTTATTATTAATTGATTCTTCCAGATTTAAATTATTATTGCAAAAATTGTTTAGTTTGTTTCTAAACTATCTTTAATTAGGCTAAAAATATGAACAATTTCCATTTTTAATTTTTTGGGATATCTCCATACTGCTCTCCACAGTGGCTGCACCAATCTGCATTCCCACCAACAGTGCAAAAGGGTTCCCCTTTCCCCACCTCCTCATCAGTATTTGTTGTTTGTTGATTTTTTAATGCTAGTCATTCTTACAGGTATAAAATAATACCTCATTGTTTTAATTTGCATTTCTCTGATGATTAGTGACATTGAGCATCTTTCATAAGTCTATTTGTTATCTGTAGGTGCTTTTTGGAGAAGTGTCTATCCAGGTCCTGTGCCCATTTTTTAATCGAGTGGTTTGCAATCCCACTTCTGTGCATAAATTTGAAGGAACCCAAAATACTAATTCAAAAGAACATAAGCACTCCTCTGTTCATTGCAGTGCTATTTACAGTCGCCAAGATATGGAGAAGCAGCCTAAGTATCCATCAGTAGATGAGTAGATTAGATAAATGTGGGACATTTATACCATGGAATACTACTCAGCTATACAAAAAGAGGTAAACTTTACCCTTTGTGACAGTATGGATGAATCTGAAGAACATTATGCTAAGAAAAATAAACCAGTCAGGTTTATTTCAAGACAAGTACCATATGATGTTACTCATACGTGTAATCTAATAACCAAACTGAACTAGCAAGCAAAATAGAAATGCCTTAAAGATAGCAGATGACAGTGAGTGCAGGAGAGATTAGGGGTTGGAGGGATTGAACTAAAAAAGGACTCATGGACATGGACAGCAGCGTGATGATTGCTAGGGGGAGAGAGTATAAGGGGACTAAATGGCAATGAGAAAATACAATAAAAATCTTTTAAAACTGAATAATTCCCCTTATAATATAAATAACAATTATTTAAACCATCTTTTATTCATTAGCGAGGACACTATTAAATAAAAAAAAAAAATTTCCATGAAGGATCCATGTTTCTGTTTTGTCAGATCATCCTATAGAAAGTTTTTGGTAACCTACTGTATGTATTCTTTCAACCTGCTTCACTAGATCTGTTACTTAACTTTATTTCAGTCTTTGTCTTGACTTTTCAGGTCCTGGCATTCACATATCATTGTCATCACATGCCTCATTTAGATTCAATTCTTTTTTTGTAGCAAATGTTCACCTGTCTAAACCTACAGGTAGAATTAGACTCGAGTAAAGAACAGATAAATTAATTTTAAAACAGAATTTCCTTGAATGTATCAGTTAAAAGCTATTTTCATAAGTATGGAATATATATACCTTTATGCTTATATAGCTCTAATTAGAAAAACTAGTTTTCCACTTCCTGTTTCTGAAACTAAATAAGGCCATTATGTTAAGCAGGAAAGAAACATGAACACTTAAAGAGTAGACATCTTAGCTTTGAATGTCACGTTTGAATGTGGAAACAAGTTTAAGATGTTAATTATATAGTTCAGCTTAGAATTTTAAAAATCTTTTCTTCACATTTTCATTTGGCTCTCTATTTAAAAGCTTTGTTCTCACTGAAAATCAGCATGTTTTAGGGGGAAAAAATTAATAGGACCAGACCTAAGAAGTCCTATTGTAGTATTATATTTTTACCATTTAATTAAAGGAGTGATCTCAGACATCTAATTGTAAGAGGTTCAAAATGATCCACTGTAAAATGAGGACTGGATGACTTATCTTGATGTGTACTCCTAGCTCTAACATCTACAATTCATTCATTTGTGTATGTGCTTACTCAATCTAAATCTTCTTAGTCATTTTTGGATCCCTAGCACTTAGAACACTGTTTGGTCCCTAGTGGTACTGCACCTTTGCTGTTTTCTAAAAGAAGGAAGAAGTGAAAGGTAGAAGAGAGGCCGGAGACAGCAGGGAGCAGAAAAGAATGGGAGGGAAGGAAGGAAGAAAAAGTTTTTAGAAATAATGGTAGAAAAAAGACTATTGTCTATTAAATAGACCTTTCAACCTGGACATACATGATCAAAGAAGGATTTGGGGATCTATTTACTTTGTGCAATCTAGCCCTTTTTTCCCACATCTGGAACAAGAATTCACTCACATTGAGGCTTATCATTTCTAAAAGTTTCACAGTTGCTGCTCTATCTAGATATTGCCATCATTTCTTAGCTATAGATGATTTTATTACATTGCCAAGGATTTTGCTTCTTGGGCCTCTGAGTTTTATTTTCACTGTTCATTTTTTAAACATTACCATTTACCTCCAGGAGCAATGTTTTAAAAGAGATTTATGTATATTCTTATTTCTTACAATAAGTTTTATTTTTCAACAAGGTCTAATGAACATTCACTTTACCAGTCCAGCAGAGTAGGCAGTTCATTTATGGAGTCCTTCTTGAAGGAAAAATGCATTCTTAGAGGGCAGCCTCTGTAACATGCAAAGGTTAGATGTTTACTGATTATGGAAGGAAGTGATAGCTCACTTCTTTAGCCTCTATTTTTCTGAAATGTAAATGATCTAAAATTATTAGGTTTTCAAACAATAGGCTAAAGTTATGGTTACACTTCCAAAGAAATTTAGAAGTGATTTACATGGCATCCAGACAATTTCTGTCTTAAAGTACAGATAACCCCCATATAACACAGTTGTTAGGGTCCTAAAAAATCCATGTTACATGAAACAAAGAACTAGTACAAAAAAAAAGGGGGGTTAGTTTCTAACAATTAAAATATACATACTATTATGTTTTTATGATTAAGAGAATACCTTTATTAAAGCAATTTTCACCAAAAGTATACTACATATTAATATGTATTAAATAATGTTTTCTTCATCATCACTACTAAGCACCATTAACTGAGGGTGTTTTCTTTTTGACAACACATCTTCTTCATCCTCTGAACTTTCTTCAGCATTATCTTGACTTCTAACTTGTACTTTTTGTAAAAAATCTGTTCTTTTAGATTTCTTGCTTTTATCTGAGAGATCTTTATAAATTTCATTATATGGTGCTAAGCACTTATATAGTTCCCTCTTAAATTTATGCTTCTTTCAGTGGAAGGATCTTCATTTATAAAATATAGTTCTAATTGTTTGGCTAAGTCTAGACCTTTCTTTACACTTTTTATATTGAAGTGTTTAATTTTATTTTTTGCTCTTAAACGCTCTTATTACATTCCCTATTGTTTCAGGACTTCACTAATTTTGAATGAGATATTTTTTTCTCTGTAAAGCTCTTATTACTCTCTGGGTTGTTTGGGATTTCCCTAATTCTCAAACCATGTTAGAGTGAACCCATGTTCTAGGATGCCATGTGGTAGAAGGTTCCCCCAATTCTCCATCTGTGTTAGAACAAAACCATGTTATAAAAGTGCCATATTATATAGGGGTTACTTGTATACTCAATCTTTTATTTTAATACTGACATGTCAGTTAAGTATTTCAGCTACTATTTAGGTTAAAATAACACAACAGAGGAAAGTGAATAAACTGTTATAAAATAAATGTTGAATGTTTAGAAAACATTGTCTGTTATATGCAAGAGAAAACCCATAGAAGAGAAAAAATGAACTTTCAAAATGAATCAAGAAATAAAAGACAGCTAATATACAGAAAAAGGAATGGAGACTGAAGAGGAAAGAGGTTTTATCAAAAGAAAAAACAAAACAAAACAAGGATAGTATCTGTTTAATTATAGTTTATAAGCTTTAGAAATATCCCCTTGTAGCTTTTTAGTATTACTTTGTTAGATTTCATGTTGACTAGTATAGGTGAATTGATTGCATGTTCCACTTGTAAAAATTATTTTGAAATGGAAGATTTTCTGTGTTCAAAAGTATTGAATGTGTATAGTCATGTTGTAAGGAATAGGAGTGATAAGAAAACATTTTTATATTGTAAGAAACATGATTATTATTTATTTTTGCTTTGTTCTTCTAAATTATTTGGAGGAAAGAGAAAAACAATTATTAAAAAAAAAGCCTTTGTGACAGTGAATAAAGGTAGATGAGCTTTGTCATTTAAAAGCTGATAACACAGTCATTTTAATAGAAGTGTGCATCTATGCTATTACACTAATTGCCACTCTCTTGTATATTTTAACTTACTTATTCAGCAAATAATTATGGAGAGTAATTCTGTGTCAGATGCTAGTCTAGACACTGAAAATGGAGCTGTTAAGAAAAAAAACACCAAATTCTCTCCATTTAGTGATTTTTAGGTAAAAAGATATAAAATAAATAAATACATACATAGCATGTCCTAATGCTACAGAGAAAGAATAATAAATTGTAATGATATAGGAACTACCAGGGTGGATAGAGGATTATGATTTTAAATAACATGACTCAGAAAAGTCACTGAAATACCTCTGAGTAAATACCTGAAAGCCATGAAGAAGTGAGCCATAGGATACCTGAAGGAAGAATGGTTCAACCACACAGAACATCAAGTACTAAGGCCTGAAGGCCATTCTGTCTGAATGTCAGAGAAAAGACTAATTACTCTCTGAAAGAGTAATTTGAAGGGCCTGGGAGTGAAATGGGAATCTGTGGAAGCATTTAGACAGAGAAGTCACAATCTGCTTTAAGTTTCCGCAGGATTATTTTGGTTATCCTCTTGAAAATAGACTCTTGGTGTCTAAGGGTGATAAAATCAGTGACCAGTTAAAAGGCAGTGTAATAATTCAGCCAAGATATAATAGAGGCTTGAACCAAATTGGTGATGCAGGCAAAAAAAGGCAAAAAGTCATTCAATTTTAGTGATGTTGGCACTGTTGTACCTCAGTTATTTAAACCAACTCTGAAATAAAGATGCGGGAGACCAAAGTAAAAACCATTCTGTGAATTCAAGGAACTGATCAGATAGCAAGGAGTTTCAGAATAAAACCTCAGGGAATTCTAAATCCCAGAGAGATAAAACAGGACACATAAACTGCATTGGCCGGGAATGCACTTGCTGACATTGCTCTAGTAGCTGCTATTGTGATGGACTCTCAAAGAGAAGGAGCAGAAATTTATGCCAAGGGTGCCAAAGAGCAGTGTGCAATGGAATAACATGCACAGTAAGCTAGAACCCTGAAGAGAAAGAGCCTTATTATGGTAAAGATGGCTCAGAAGTTAAGTCAATCTTCTCTCCCTGGGGAATTAAGCACAGCAAAAAGATGGACAAAAGGAATCCTAATCTCATTTGAGGGGTGGAAAATAAACACACACACACATATACATATATGTATGTATATATGTATGAATACACATATATATGAATACATATATATTTTTTCAACTAAATGGATTAATTCATGAATATGTTTACTGTACAATGTTAGCTTATCCTTTGAAACCCTGGAATAAAATGATTTTTTTTCTCTAAATTATGATTTCAATGGAATTATATTTTATTTCCCTATGAAACTAGGATTTCAATGTCATGAAACAACAATCTCTGGAGAGACACCTAGACTTTTCATTAATCACAGTTTTTATATAACCTCCATTCATATAAAAAGCTTAATAAGTATAACATTTAAGATTGCGCTAAGAAAATATTTTAGCCCTGGCTGGTGGCACAGTGGATAAGGTGCCGGCCTGTGAACCCAAAGGTTGCTGGTTCGATTCCCCAGCCAGGACACATAACCAGGTTGCAAGTCAGGTCAGGTCTCCAGTCAGACGGTTTGTAGCTGGAGGCAGGTTAAAGGCAACCATATATTGATGTCTCTCTCTCTCCCTCTCTGCCTCTCTCCCTTCCCCCCTCTGAAAATAATAAAATAAAATCTTAAAAAAAAAGGAAAATATTATATAGTTTCCAAAATATTATATGTGAAACTCCTGAAGTTTTTGGAACAAAAAAATGTACTAATAACTTTTTGACATAAGTAAATAATACTGAATTTAATCAATATTTTTAAAATAAAATGAAATTATTTGACCAAGAAATAATGTAGGATCTGCTTTTGAGTCTGCTACTTAAATCTACACAGGGCACAAATATTTAAATAATGTATAGCTTAGATCATTTAATGCTGTTATTGCTTTAGAGAGAAGACAAAGAAGCTTTATTCTTTTCATTAAAAAAAAAATGAACTATATATTACATGGTTACTTTTGGTAAAATAATTATCTTTCGTTAGTAAAGTAGTCTGGTGAATTGAAGCCTAATTTTGTATAAAGTGCTCTTCGTTTCTGAAAATGTATATTATTTTTTTATTCATTTAAGATGAGTAAAATAAGCAATCTAATTACTGGGTCAGAAGTCAAAAGTAATTTAAATATAGATCTTTTAACTTATGATTAGAATAAGGCTATTCAAGGACTAAACAGAAGCAAGTGCACAAAAATGTATAGCTGATTTGATGTATGATTTCCTTTGAATTTCTTTAAAAATATTCAAGGAGTATTATTTAATACCCTATGTAAGAAAGTATGTATAACTAGGAGTGAATCATACAATCACACCAATTAACCATGCATTGTAACCAACAGAATAGAATCACATAAAAGATTATAAGTTTGTAAATCATGTGTCCTATGAAAATACTTTATTGAGCACTATTACATTTGTGGCAAAAAGAAAAAACATTAAAGCTTTTCCTTTGGCAGAAATAGAAATTATAGATTGGCAAAATCCAGGGTGCATAAAGTATCAATCATGTTATGAAATTAAGTTAAAAGTACATAAATTTTTATCTGGAATGTGTTTTTACAACATTTTACTTCTAACCACTTTTTCCCCAACCCTAAAAAAGGACCCCCAAAAAGGAAATCTGTCAAAAATTCCTTCTATCCATTTTCTTAGCCAGTTCTTACCCATCATTCAGGCACCTGCTCAAACCTCACATTTACTGCACCTCTGACTAGTTACATTTCATGTTTCAGTGCCACCACCTCTGCCCTTTTGAAAGCTCCCTTACCCTGCTGTGTGCCTCTTTACTGAGGTTGTGGCTTCCAGGTCAGTCCCAATCTAATCCATTCTCCACATTACAGCCCGAATGATCTTTTAAGAATACTTATCTGAAAATGTCAAGGGCCAGCTTTAAAACCTGAATAAACTTGTGCATACTTTAGGATAAAATCGAAGACCTCTAATAAGACCCATAACTTTCTAAGATGGCAGGGTGACCAATTACTTCTCCAGCCTTGATGACCACCACCCCTTGTCCTTTGTGCTGCAGGACTACTGGTCTCCCTTAACTTCCTAGCAGGTATTCTCTACCCCTTTACACTTCACATACATTAACTTTGTTTTTCTGCAAACTCTTTGGCATCCTTGATTCTAGCCAATTGTTTCCTTTCCTTCTAATTTAGCTTACCCTTTCCTTCTTTGAGAAAAACACTCATTGTACTCCAGATTAGGCCACATTTCCATAGTACTCTGAATTTTCTTCTTACACCTAATAGCAAGTTCATTCTCTATCTTTCCTACTAGGGTCTATCTTCTAGGAGGTGAAAAACTGCCATTTCCCCCTATACGTAGCATATAATAAGTGCGTGGTAGGTAAATGGACAAACTAATGACCTGACCTAATAAAAGTGAAGTAGTATACCTTGTATCAAGATACTGTCAACTCAGTATACCATGTGTCACTTAGGATGTGATTGGCTTTGTCCTCAGGTAAGCCACTTTCTACATTAGAAGATGGTTGTCACAGATCTGAGTATCACATGCACAGAGGATAATATTCAGTGGAGGAAGAGCAACTATTCACATGTCTTTTTTATTTTTATTTATTTTTATTTTTTAATTAAAAAAATACTTTCTTCATTATTTTCAGAGAGAGGGCAAGGGAGAGAGGTAGAAAAATAGAGAAACATCAATGTATGGCTGCCTTTCCCCTGCCTCCAGCTATGGACCTGGCTGGAGACCTGGCTTGCATCCTGGCTATGTGTCCTGACTGGGAATTGAACCAGCTATCCTTGGGTTCACAGACTGGTGCTCAATCCACTGAGCCACACCAGCCAGGGCATCACATGTCTTTTTGAATAGCAAACAAAATTCCCCAGAATCCCTCATAAGATTTCTCTTCATGTTTCATCAGCTAGTCCACCAAATTTCAAAATCTAAGTAACTAGTCAGCTGTTAATTGTTCTTTCAAGCAGCAATGGTATTCCATGAAGAAACAATTAGTTTAACTCACAAATGACACAATCATGTAATTGCATTTCCTCAAGATAATCATCATACTTCAGCATGCAAACAAAATGCTTTTTGTTTACTCTCCACTATGTAACAATTACTGAAAAGTGTGTATGCAAGAGTGAAGCTTAAATAAAATTACTAATTTCTACTGCTTCAACAAAAACATTCTTAAGTAAGCCTTTGTGTGTGTGTGTGTGTGTGTGTGTGTGTGTGTGTGGTGAGAGTGTTACTTGTTTTTACTGCCAAGGTGCTTCATAGAATAGAGGTTGGCAAACTATGGCCCACAAGTCAAAGCTAATCCATAGCTACATTTTTTTTTCAAAGATTTTATTCATTATTTTTAGATAGAAGGGCAGGGAGGGAAGAAGAAAGAGAGAGAAACATCAATGTGTGAGGTCACCTTTCACCTGCCTCCAGCTACAGACCTGGCTGGAGACCTGGCTTTCAACTTGGTGGTGTGCTCTGACTGGGAATTGAACCAGCAACCCTTGGGTTAGCAGGTAGGCACCAATCCACTGAGCTACACCAGTCAAGGTCACAGCTACTTTTAATAATAACATTTTATTGAAATATAGCCATGCCCAATTTATTAATATATTGCCTACTGGTATTTTGCCCTACAACTGCAGAATTCAGTAATTGAGAGAGAGGCTGTATGGCCTGCAAACTCTGAAATATTTCCTATCTAGATTTTTAGAAAAATAAATGCTGACCCCCTAACATTAAAACAAAACAAAACAAAACAAAACAATGGAAGCTAGTAGTTTAGGGTCACTTTCTTGATTTGGGCTAAGAACCCAGCAATTTTACACATTATGACTTCTGTACAATAAGATCAAATGCCAACTCAGTGAAAAAGATAAATAATATATTATTATAAAAATAATGTTTTCTTTATAGACTCACTGAAAGGGTCCGGAGAATTTCTTAGGCTTGTGGGCCACGCTTTGAGAATAGCTCTCCAGATTACAACATGCATTCCTATCAAAATCTTCAATAAATTAGTACTTTTACCTCTTTTCAGTCAATGCAAACATTTTGGAGTACTTTAGCTCCATTTGCCCTATTTATAATTGATATGCTATTGTTTGATGTAAACTCTCTATATTTTACTCTATAGGACATTAATATTTTTATTTTAGTCAGTTAAGATCCCTCAGATATCTTTTCAAATATTGCTTCCTGAACCTCTAAAGTTCTGCTGGGGAACACCTGGCATCCATCTGAAAAAACTTTATGGTATTTTTTTAAAAAGATTTAATTTATTATTTTTAGAGAGAGACTAAGAGAGAGGAGAAGAGAGAAAGGCAGAGAGAGAGAGACATCCATGTATGCTCACCTTTCACCTGCCTCCAGCTATGGACCTGGCTGGAGATGTGGCTTGCAACCTGGTTATGTGCCCTGACTGGGAACTGAACCAGCAACTTTAGGATTCACAGGCCAGCACCTTATCCACTGTGCCACCAGCCAGGGCACTTTATGGTATTTTGTTTGACCTGTGACTGGTAGTGATGTATGTTCTCTATTCATATTTATTTGAAAATATCTCTATTTTTCTTTCTGATTTGAAGGATATTTTACTGGAAAGGGCCTATCTTCTTCAGTGTGTTGAAAGGAGAGAACTGTTCAGTCTATGTGCCATTTCATTGCTGGTTGGCTTCCTTGGTTTCTGATGAGAAGTTGACTGATTATCTTACTGTTGCTTCTTTGTGACCCAGAATACTTTTTCTTCATCTTTGACTTTCAGCTAGTTTTGCATGATGTTTCTTTAGTGTTGTTCTCCTCATATCTGTAATTTTTGGCTCCATGGAAATTTTTGATCTTGAGTTTTGATGTCTTTGCTAGTTTGGGGAAATTTTCAGTCAATTATTTCTTTACACTTTCATCTTCCCTCTTGTGTCCCCTTCTAAGACTCCAGTTATGCTAATAATAGACCTTTTCACAGTATTCCCTATTTTTCTTTATATTTTGCATGCTTACTTATCTGAATTTCAGTTTATTTTTCTCGTATCGTCCAATATTTCCCTCCTCAACTTTGTCTGCTATCATTTAAACCATTATATTAAGTTCTTAATGTTAGATACTGTATTTTTGCTCTCTTCTAGAATTTCCATTTGGTTTTGTTATCTATTTTTCTCTTGAAATTCTTAAACTTGTCACTTTGTTTCATTAAGCATATTAAATGATAGTTTAAATTCTGTATATGAAACTCTTAAGTTTTCTAACGTTTCTATTGTTTATTGCTCTTTTGGTCTTGTGACTTTGTATTCCTATGTTCCAGACTATTTCTGAATTAGTCGAGACATCGACATCGCAAATGAAATCTTGTAGACTATAATTACTGTAGTTTTCTTCCTCTGGAAGGAATTAATAGTTACATTGGAAGGCTACTATGTGTACTAGACACCTCAGATCATGATAACTCTATTAGGAATTGAGATCATTTGAAACCAGCTCTCCTTCCTTTTTACTGCTAGTCAATTGTTAGTTCATCCATTCTTTTATTTTGTAGGCCTGGAACATTTACTGTATCATCCCTCCATTGGGGGACTCTGAATTCTAATTACTTTTCATTGTAACATCTGCAGTTTGTCAATAGCCCTGCTCAACCTCTTAGTTTTATGCCACCTTATATGGTATCAGCAGCCAACTCTAGCAGAAAAGCAGTCCCAAAGGTAAGACTCACCTTTCTGAGTTTCTTTCTTCTCCTAGATCCAGACTCTATAAATCTATACTACTTTTAAAGCTTTTTACTATATTCAAACAACTCTTAACCATTTTGTCCAGCTTTTCAGTTAATTGTATTGTTTGGAAGATTGAACAAAATTACCTAGTACCATTACTGGAAGTAAATTCTGGATTGGTACATCTCTGTCATAGCCTATTCTGAATGTCACACTTCATTAGCTCACTTTGTACATTTCTTGCCTTTGAGCACTACATAGTTCCTACCACATAACATTTTGATGTTTATTTTTAATATGGATATCAATAACAATATCAAAATTTTCTCAATTTGCAAGGCGTATTTTCATGCTTGAAGAAGGATCTTATCAACTGCACTTGTATGTCCCAAACATGTTCTGATTTTACTCACACAGAGCTGCATGATATTAATACTCAAAACAATAGTTTATAAAAGAGATCCATCTAAGTAATATACTTTTTAGAAGAAAGGTATTTTTCCCTTTGTGGCATTGAAGTTGTCTGTGACCTTTCTCTGGATTACACTTTGAATTCAATTTCTATGTTGAATGTAAAAAAATAAAACAGAAGAAAGAAAAAAGGGAAAAAAAACATTTCCAAGGACAGCATTTTTTGAACACTATAATAATTCTTGCCAATTGTCTTTAATGACTTTCTTGACTTCTTTACTACATCATATACAGATTACACAATTAAACATACCAGTGCCATGGCCCCACTGTGGTTTCCCAAGGGATTGGCTTTAAAATAGATACCAAGTGGTAGAAACTGATGATTATTTGTGAGTGGTACAGAGGGATTTAAACAAATTACAAACCAGACACTGATCTAATCTAGAAAGAAAAGGCCCACTGAAGAATGGTAAATTTTAATTGGGAAATAAAAAGGCTATAGCAGCAAATTATATATGTATATATCTCCTAGGATAGTAATCAGAAGTAAATACTTTTTAAATCTCTTAAAATAACATGATTGTACAATAATGTTAATGGGAAATTTATTGTGCTAATAGTTGTAAGAGTGAAATTGTTTTCTTATGCTGTAGTATTTTAGCTTTAACTTGTACCAGGCCTCTTCATCTTAAATTTTTGGAAGTAATAATGTAATATAGTTTCATTTATATAAATTAGTAGAGTAATATTATAGTGTTAATACATTAAATAATATTTTTAAATATTAAATAAATAATATAGCAAATATACTATAGTTTCATATATGTATCACTACATGTTTATTTTACTTTTTTAACTCAACAAAACTTTTGTACATATCACCACATTTACTGCTGTCAACAACACTGAAAACTGAAGCCAGGAGAAACTACAGAAATGACTCTACCAGGGAGTTTAATAAATATATGAACACAGGTTTATCTGATTTCCAAGCCATGCTTTTCCTACTAAGATATATTGTCATATAGGAGAAAAATAAATACTAATTTTTATAAACATATATAATTTATGAAATATTATTCTGGTTATAGCTAGGATGATTAATTCATAGAAAGTTCTTTGAGAAATGATTACTTCTTTAGAATTTTTCAATTGTCTTATTTTATTGAAGTGTATAAAATCTCTAAATCTCAGGATTTATATGAATAATAAATGATGTACATTTTTATTGCATGAAATTTTTTTAACCTTATGTGACATACTAGCTTGTCTGGATTATTATCCTGAGCAGATACCCTCCAATTCAGTAGCCCCAAAGTCTCCCCCATTGAGGCAGCCTACTAAAAACTAGAGTACTTCCCCTTGGCCTGAAAAGGAAGCCACAGGCAATCTGACTATTTTCAACAGACTCTTCTAGTAATTACAGTCTGTGATCACTCACCTGGGAGTGAACATATGTTGTACTGAATTGTCATTTGTCTTTCTAGATTAACAGCAAGTAAGCCTTTTGCCTACAGTAATCACTGAGAAAATATTAGTTGACATGATATCAAATAGTTCCCTCTTGTCAGGTCTGTGTGTGCTGCTTTGGTCTTTAGACCTGTACTTCCCTTTTAACTCACTTCCATCATCAGTAATTCCTGCTCCCAAGTCCTAGATAAATACAGTCATGTTTTTGCTTTTATTTCTTAGTTCTTGACAGCAAAATAAGGTATAGAGAATATAAAACAGAAGTTTATTTCTTATAGGTTCAAATAAAACTGGCCTTTTTTTCCTATGTTCATTTTTGGTTTTATTATTTTTGTCTTTACTGTTTTTCTAGAATCTTTACTGAGATGATCAAGGTCACATAAGAGTAAGGAAAAAACCTATTGAACCCTTTGCATTAATAATTTTACAAAACTGAGATTTACCCTACCCATTTCTTACCTGTATTCTAATTTTAAAAGTAGAGCTCAAAGACTATTATATATTTCATACATTGAAATACTACCTAGTTGTGAAAAAGTAAAGGTGATATAAATAATTCATAAGTTTTATTGTTAAATAATTAAGGTACAATACTGTATAGACTTGTTTGATTCCCAGTCAGGGCACATAACCAGGTTGCAAGCCAGGTCTCCAGCAAGGTCCATAGCTGGAGGCAGGTGAAAGGCAACCATACATTGATATCTCTCTCATTCCCTGCCTCTGTCTCTTCCCCACTCTCTAAAAATAATAAATAAAATATTTTTAAAATAAGTGAATAAAGTGACACAATTCAAGATTACTCAAAATGTGATTACATAGGATATATAATTCATTCATTTATTCATTCATTCATCCAAAACCCACTTATTAAAACTCCACAATTTTTCACCTATTAAACTTGAGTTATTGTCAGGGAAGATGAAGGAGAATAGAGGAGTTGCTGTGCTTTCAGGACACAACAAATAGATGGGGTGCTATCAACATTTTTGAAAGTTAATAAATGAATACCTGTCTAGCCAAGATGAATCTCACATTCTGTGTCCAAGTTGTCCTCGTGTACATGTATATAGTCAGCGTTCTCAGCTAGAAAGCTCAGCTGCCTGTGTAGGGAAGTAAGTGGTTGCCCTTAGAGGGTTTGTTGAATCTCAGTAATAACTGCTTGATTTGGGTCAGCTGGGACAAGAGGTAGCCGAAACAGTTGTCAGAATCAGAAACAGGGTGGGCGGCACTGCCAAGTATAGATGCTAGAGTGAAATAATCGGAATCCTGAAACCAAGGAATCATCTGGTAACATTTCTCATGAAGCTGGTCCTTTCTCACTGGCCATGATTACATACCCCAACATGGCCATGTGTGAATCACTGTCAAAAATAACTGCAAAAGTGTCAACAAACAAGTACTGGCGAAGATGCGGAGGATAGGGAATCCTAATGCACTGCTGGTGGGAATGCAAACTGGTACAGCCATTGTATCATCAGAAATTAAATATGGAACTCCCTTTTGACCCAGTGATTACACTTTAGGTAACATATCCTAAGAATTCAGAAACACCAATATAAAAAATGCACCCCTATATTCATAGCAGCATTCTTTACAATAGCCAAGACCTGAAACAGCCTAAGTGCCCATCACTAGATAAGTGGATAAAAAATTCTGTGGTACATGACACAATTAAATGCTACATAGTAGTAAAAAAGAAAGAATTGTTACCTTTTGCAGTGGCATAAGCTGAGTAAAATAAACCATTCAGCGAAAGATAAATACCACGTGATCTCACATGTTGAATCTAATGAACAAAATAAACTAATGAATAAAATAGAAACAGAAGCATAGATACATGAAACAGACTGACAGCTGTTGGTGGGGAGAAGCAGGGACTGGAAGAAAGATGGTGAAAGAATTAGTCGAAGGACATGCATGCACAAGCCAGGGACACAGACAACAATGTGGGGATCGATTGAGGGAGGAATGGGGGTGTGCCTGGGTGGAGGTGGGCAGAGGGAGGGAAAGAGGGAACAACTGTAATAATAAAAACAATAAAAATAAATAAGATAAAATACAGCAAAAGTATGCATATTGGCTTTCATATAAACAATTTCACATGCAAGTAAACATTGTAGAGAAGCAATTAACTTTTAGATAAGAATTATAGTTACAGCTGGAAAGCTTGCTATGTGTAAAAACTATACTTGATTATTAATCTAGATGTATTGCTGTCACAAGTTTCACTGTAAATCTAATATTTAAAATGGTGATACCATTGTTTTTAGAAGGAATAAAATAATAATAAATGCTTTTTTAATCTCCATAAAAAAAGGTCTTCAAAAAGATCAGGAATCTAAAGATATCAATTCAGTTTCTGTTACATATCTCCTCTGCATTTGAACATAGTGTGATCAGTCTACAGTGTCACATTTATTTCCCAGATTTCCTATCTTTCTCTAAGGAATATATCACACTTTTTTGGTAGCAAGTTTTTTGTTCTAACACTATTTAGTTTCCATTTCCTTTGAGATTCAAATATTTTTCTTTATCTCATGGACCATTTTATTAAAATATAATTTTTCTATAACTGGCCTGCCAGACAAAAGATTAATTCCTAAAAATACAAATAATGAAACTCTTTGGGTTTTGCTTACTGCAATCTACCAGATTAACTTTTCATTGTTATTACTTTCACGGGAAGAACTGTATCCTATGTTGGCACAGGTTTTTTTTTTAAGAATTGACTTTTTTCTTTTCCAAATTAAAAATCATTAGCAATGATACCTGAGGAGCATAATAATCTATCATAGACAAAACTTACTTTAGGGTTGTCTCTCTCTCTCTCTCTCTCTCTCTCTCTCTCTCTCTCTCTCTCTCTCCCGCTCCCCCAAGGTTAACTTGTTCTGGATTTATACAGTAAAATCTTTCTCTGTTTCTGATCCAAACAGGCATTTCCAATGAATCCCAAGATTAAGGGAGTTAACCACTGCTTCCAGGAATTCATGGTACCCAAAGTCAGCCAACAAGACTTAGCCAATATTACAGCAACGCTCTGGGCTACAGGAAAACTGTTATTTGACCAGATGTTATTATAGAAAAGAAAAATAAGTTACTCTTTATATTTTGTTTGTACAGAAACCTTTCATAAAGTCGTTATATCTAAGGGAATACAGAAATTTACTTGTCAGAAAACACTTTAAATGGAGTAAAAAAACTAGCTATGTCTTGCCAAGCTTTGTAAAAACTCATGCTTATGACCTCACTTTATAGAGGAAAAATAGTACAATAAATTCCCAAGGCCCAACTGCAAATTATTTTAAATGTAGCTACTCTTATTAATAGACTATTAAGTTACTGGGTTATTAGTAGCACCAGTGACTGCTTTTCTGCCCTAATCTCTATTTCCCCTGTTGGAAAAAGGAGTCAGCTGACACGCCTAGTGAAGCCCTACACATTGCATCATAGTTAGAATTTCTCTCACACAGGGTTCTCTTGGGTTTTATATGAGAGCAAAAATTGAACTACCAGTACGTTGGCTGAAATGACCTGATGCTGTTTGATGATTAATTATTCTTAATAAGAAATTGTCAACTGTCTTTTATTCTCTTGTTTTTTTAGTATTTTTACTTGGTTGGAATATCATCTTTCTTACTTTTTGCAATAGAATTTTTCTGAATATTTTCCAGGTTTTATTATTATTTTCCAATTTATTCTTTTTAAAATTAGTATTGTAATAAAAAAATACTGTTTAAATTTTCAAAAATACCATCTCATGGAATAAAAATTATGTTTTCCTTCCCACTTTTACTAACCCCATATAACAATTTGATTTCTTCTCCCAAACTAGCCACTGTCCTTGTAGAATATTCTCAATTTGCATTTATATACACTCACAGATTCTAATTTTCCACTTCTAACGCATCAAATCACCAAGCTACTTAAGTTTTTTTCCAAAGTAAAATTAAATGAATAAAGTAATGACCTAAACCAAATGCTTATGCTTTATTGCATGAACTTCATTTCTTGGCTTCTTAGAAATATTTACTTGTTTTTGTGTGCCTTTCTGAATTAGTAATAGTTGTAACTGTCAAGTAAGTAAACTCTGGATAAATATTGTGCTTTAGTAACTTTTATTTCAATTTTTCTTAGTTTATTTCTTCCCACATGAAATTGAGATTTGCTGATATTAGTTAAGTTAGACATATATGTATAAATCCAATCAATTAACCTATAGCTATAGTCATAATAAATTTATATCATCAAAACTACTTTTAATTTGCTCTCTTGACCACTCATATATTTATTATCACTCATATTATTCATTATATATATTTATTATTAACATTTCGTTATCCTTATTTTACACATATCTTTTAGCTCATATGATATAAATATTTACTAAAAATAAACCCAAGTTCTCACTAAAAATTTTCTGCTAACTTGATCTAGTAATTAACTGTTAAATTAATATATTGAATAGCAAAATCTGCTTGTGATTAATAACTAATTACCAAGTTTTTTATTCAAGCACATTTTGAGATAATTATAGATTCACATAGTTGTAAAAATGTTTAGAGATCCTGTACATCTTTAACCCAGTTCCTACATGGTAACATCTTACAAAACTATCATAAGTAGGATACTCACATTGATAAAAGGTACAGAATATTTTCATCAGCACACAGATCCTTCCTGTTCCTTCTTATAGTCGCAACTACTTCAATCCCAGCTGCTCAGTGCTTGGCTACTACTGATCTGTTTTTCATTTCTATAATTTTGTCATTTCAAGAATATGTTATAAATGGAATCATACAGTTTGTGACCTTTTAGAAGTGTTTTTCTTTTTTCATTATGCATTATCCTCTGGTGATCCATTCAAGTTGTTGAAAATATATGTGCAGATCATGTGTGTGTTTGTGTCTTCTCATTGCTGAAAACTCTTTCAAAACATGTGCACCAATATGTTTAAACATTAACCCATTAAAGAACATGTGTTTTGATTGTAGTTTAGGGCTGTTCCAAATACAGCTGCTATGAACATTTATTTATAGGTTTTTGTATGAACATGCATTTTTATTTTGCTATCATAAATTACCAAAGTTCAATTGTTGGGTTGCATGTTACTTGCATGTATGAGGTCTGTCCGGAGAGTATCCAGTCATGTAAATTGAAAAAGAAATATTTATTGAAGAAGATACAAGGTACAAGAAATATTGTACATAGAACAATGGCACCTTAGTCTCCTTCATAGTAGACATCTTTGGGATCTCACACAATTCTCCCAATTGCCATCAGCTGCCCTGTCATATTTCTGAATCTCATAGACAGTCTGAAATCTCTTCCTTTTCAAAGATGATTTTAGTGCTGGGAAAAGCCAGAAGTTGCAGGGCACCAAATCTGGGCTGTAACAGGAGTGAGTTGCCTGGGTGATTTGCTGTTTCACAAAAAAAAAACCTCTGCACTAGATGTGATGTATAAGAGGGTGCATTGTCATGATGGAGCTGCCAATCACCAGTTACCCATAGCTTCAACCTTCTGAATCATCAGAATAGTTCCCATGGAAGAATGTTCAAGCTTAATGCAAAATTTAATACAGATTCATTGCTCTACTCTGTCATTTTAAATACGACAGCCACACAGTACACGTGCTCACTCAATGGTGTCTACCATCCCCACTGACTAGTACAGTGAAGTCAACATTGTTCACACATGTGCATTCCAGTCCACTCTCCCTGGCTGCCAGGTTACATCTATGTCATATAAACCATTATCATTATATTAACAATGGTTGGATTTGTTTTGGACAGACCTCCCTCATATATCATTTTTAGAAAATTCTAAACTGTTTTTAAGAGTGGCAGTACCATTGTATACTCCTACCAGCAACATATAAATGATCCAGTTTCTCCCATCTTTGCCAGTATTTCAGTTGTCAGTATTATTATTTTAGCCAGTCTGATAGGTGTGTTGTGATATCTTACTGGATTTTAGTTTGCATTTCCTTAATGGTGAATGATGTAAAATATCTTTTCATGTGCTTATTACCATCTGTATATCTTATGTGTAAGGAATCTTCTGGACTTCTGTCCATTTTCTATTGCGTTTTGGTTTTGGTTTCTTATCCTCCCCCGCCTTTATTATTATTATTATTATTATTTTGCTTTCACTGTACATTTTGAGACTCCTTTATATGTTCTAGATACCAATCACTTAACGTATACCTGATTTACAAGTAGTTTGTTGTTTGTTTCTTCACCTTCTTAACAAAGTTGTTTGCTGAGGAAAAGTTTCTTTTTATTGATGTATCTAATTATCAATTCCTTTTATAGATCATTATTTTTATGTTGAATCTAACAACTCAATCTAAACCGTGATGAATTTCTCCTATGTTTATTTTTTAAAGCTTTATAGTTTTATATTTTACACTTGTTTATAATCTATTTTGCTTTAATTTTTATGTAAGATCTGAAGTTTACCTTTAAGTTTTTTATTGATTATTTATTTTTGCCTATGGGTATTCAGTTTGTCCAAACAATTGTTGAAAAGACTAAAAAGCTGTATTTCCTTCATTGAATTTCTTTTATACCTTTCACAAAAATCAGTTGGATATATTTTTATGGGTCTTTTTCTGTGTTTTATGTTCTGTTCCATAAATATTTATATCTATCTGCTAACATAGCATAGTTGTGATTACAGTACCTATGTAGTAATTCTTAAAATCCAATTGATTGTTTCCTCTCACTATATTTATTTTTGTTTACAAAATTGTTTTAGCTCTTTTGGTTTCTTTAATTTCTTTTTTAATTTAATTTTATTGCTGTTGTATTACATCCATCCCCTTTTTACTCCTCTCTGTCCCCTTCCCCCCCCACCCACTCACCCACAAGGTCAATCCCACTTGTTGCCCATGTCCATGGTTCTTCCATACTAAATTCTTTTCTAAACTGCTCCCCTTCTTTGGCTCTTCTTCCCCTCCTTAATTTCTGTATAACTCTTTGAATGAACTTGTTTATGTCTACCAAAATTTTGCTGTTTTGTTTAAAAGAATTTGTTAAACCTCTATATTATTTTAAGTAGAATTGGCGTATTTGCTGTTTTGTAATCCCTGAATACAAATGTCTCTCCATTTGTTAAGATCTTTAATTATTTCTTTCACAAGTGTTTTTGTAGTTCTTTTTCCCATTTTTTATATTTTATTTTGTTGTTCAATTACACTTGGTCCAACTTTTCCCCCATTGCTCTCCCATGCCTCACCTACTCCCTCCCCACTCACTCCCCACTTCCATAGTCAATCTCCACCATGCTGTTCATGTCCCTATCCTTATTCCTGGACTAGACCATTCCCTTTCTTTCTTTTGTTATCCCTCTTCCCCATCCCCTTTGGTCACTGTTGGTTTGTCCCTTATTTCCTTGTCTCTGGTTCTATTTTGCTTGCTTGTTTTGTTCATTAGGTTCCATTATAGGTGAGATCATATGGTATTTGACTTGCACTGCCTGGCTTATTTTCCTTAGCATAATATTCTCCAGTTCCATCTATGCTGTAATGAAAGGTAGGAGTTCCTTCTTTCTTTCTGCTGTGTATTATTTCATTATGTAAATGTTTTTTTGACCTACTTTACTGCTGGGCATTTAGGCTATTTCCAGCACTTGGCTATTGTAAATAACACTGCTATTTACTACATTTCAAGAAATTAGTCATTTTTATCTAAACTATCATATGATATGTAGATAAATGAACACATAGGATCCCTTTCTTACCTTTCTGGTGTCTGCAAGGTCTTCAGGGACTTAAGAATATATGGCTGATCACAAAGATGAGATATCTAGAATAAAAGTAATATATATTGAGAGAGGGAGGGAGGGAGAAGAGAGAGTGAGAATTATGATAGAACAAGCAATAAGTCAGACTAAGAGTGACAGAAGAGATAGAAAGAAAATCAAGAGACTGCACTGGTATAAAAGCCCAGGGAAGAAGATCATTTCAAGGAGAAAAAGGGACTGAGAGTTTTAAGGGAGTTAAAAACTGAGATATGTCCATTGACTTAAACAGCAAAGAAGATAATGATAAAATTGACACTATGGCAAGATCAATGTAGTGAATGAGTGGAAACAAAGGCCAGATTGGGATGGATTGAGGAGCAAATGAGAAGAAACAGAGTAAAGGTAGCAGCAGGTGATAATTCTTTCTAGAACTGGTGAAGAGGAGGGGAAAACAGGGAGCCCCTGAAAGGTAATTAGGAGAGGATTTTGTTTTTGTTATTTTATTTTTGACATTAGATAAGTGTTGGCATCTTGGGATGTTCTTTGAGGAGAATCTAAAAACTGAAAAGTTAAAATATTTAAATATAATTTTCATAAAGGTAAACTCATAACAAAAGTATAAAGTCAAACTTTTTAAAGATTTTATTCATTATTTTTAGAGAGAGGGGAAGGAAGGAAGGAAGAAAGGGAGGAAAAACTTAGTGTATGTTTGCCTTCCATGTACCTCCAGCTGGGGACCTGGCTTGCAACCTGGTTATGTGCCCTGACTGGGAATCGAACCGTTGACCCTTGGGTTCCCAGGCCAGTACTCAATCTACTGAGCCACAATAGCCAGGGTCTAAAGTCAAACATTTTATATAATTCATGAAGAAAACTGTGATATTATAACCTGTTTCTGCAGTATCTGAGAAACTAAGATATTTGTAAACAATTTAACAAAGATATATTAGGAATAAGATTACTGAGTTAGACATAAACTTGTTCATGTCCAACAAGCCATAAACCACTGCAGTTATCAGTTCTACCAATCTGAAATTATTTGGATTTCCACTGAACAAAAATAAGCATGTTAAGATATTTCTTTTCTAAGCCTTAGATTTCAGGCTTTTGAAATGAACATATAATGTAAATTAAATGGATTCTCCAAGACAAGAATAACATGGCCTTAGCTCCAACATAAAATTAAGATATGTTAGTCATGTATTTGGACTCACTTTTAAGGTTTAGATAATTCTTCTGAAAAGACAAATTAGAGAAGCTGGATACCTGTAAAGTGAGCTACCCAAGAAGGTGAGGGGATAGCGTTTGGATTTTGGCTGCACATTAGAATCACTTGGAAAAGTTTTAGAACATCCTTATAGCCCAGCCCCCACACTGAGGGATTCCTATTTAATTAGTACAGAGCAGGACCCCAGCAACAGTCAGTCTGAGGTGAAAATCATGGCAGAGGGTGTGGTAAAGGAGACGCATGTGAAACAATAAGCCTTTAAGAAAAGGAGGATATATGTTGGTCTATAGAAAAGGAGCAAAGGTGAACTGGAGATGCAACTTAATATATTTAGAAAAAAATAATGCCTTCCTGTTTCACTTCATCTGTTTGTGAAAATCCAGTGAGAAAGCAGATACAATTTCTTTGAAATGGAATAATATTTTAATGTGGTTGAACAGATTCACTTCTATTTCTTTGTAGTGTGGACATAAACAATATTCTAAAGTAGATCTAATGGTCTTCATAAAACTTCAGTTGTTAAATTCACCCCCTTTAATTTAGCTTCTTAAGAGTTTTCCATTTATAAATGTGATTTCTTAAACAATAGCCAGTTTTGAGAGCAAAATGTCAATTCACAAATGACTATTTCAGCTCTTTGATATAAGACTGAATAGTCTCTGAGGATTAATTTCTAAACCCATGTGATAAACGGTCATCATAGGAATGACATCCTCCTGAGTAAACTGGTGGTTTTTGGCATCAGTGGTTGGATTTGCACCCCTTTCTCAATTAAGATAACGCTCAGAGAAAGAAAACTAAAATACGATGGGGATGACCATGAAGCAGGTGAAAGGGGGAGCCTTTGTGACTCACCCACAAAGCTCTGCGCTTGAGCTGAGTCACAGCGCACCCTACCTCTGAGAACCGTTGCACCAGCCCGCAGGCACTTCTGCCGACTGAGGGCTCTTACAGGACAAGTTCCTGACTGCTTTTCTTTGTAAAAGTTTTGTACGGTATTTGATACAGTTTTTGGCATTCTGTGTGTGCTCAATAATGTTTGCTGAATGAATGAATTATGCTTATGATGATACCCACAGTTCTAGAAGTTCCAGAAATAATAATGCAAAATACACAAATTCAGAGTTAAGAAGATTGACTATTTCTCAAGACGGCGCATGCGAAGAAAGTTCAGTAGTTATTTATAGGACAATTTTGCTTCTGCTTCTCTCCCTCATTGCAGCAAATGTTAAACAGCAGTCTGTCACACGTACTAAGTGCTGATCTAATTAGTCTATAAGAGCCCTCTTTCCCTTCCAGCATCGTAAGGATGTTATATGGCTCATTCACTTAGAGCCTCCCTTCTGTGCTACTATATTTAAAAGAGCTTGTTGTGGTGTTCATGTGGATTTATAAAATAAGTTTCTAAGAGATGATAAATCACAGAGTGCTAGTATACGCTCCTCTTTTCACTGAACCTTTGAAAGGATTTACCTCAATCATGCAGCCCTGTACTGGGGAAACAGGAACTCTCTCAGAACAAGCTTTAGAAAAGATGATGTCCATTCTGTGCTTCTTCAGTGCTATGCCATGAACTTCTCTCAGGGGCCATATCTGGCTTCCTAGAGCTCTATCCACATTGTTATTTCCAGCAGAAAGCACAGTTCTCAAGGGCAGGGAGGTGGGGGGAGGGGCTTTAGCATGTAACTGTCCATGGCATGGTAGTATTCCCTAGGAACAGCAAATAAATGTGTTAAGAGTGTGCATACAATACCTTCACAAGTCTCAATACATCTACCTTCTATTCAGAGCCAGTCTAATTGGAATGAGAACACACTCCCTCCCCGACTTTTAAGGCATTTAATAGATACTGTTTTAAATTATTCCAACTATCACTAGAGCTGGTCTGCATTATCATTTCCCCTAATTTATGGTAAAGAAACAGAGTTACAGGGACTACATGATATATTAAAATTCCTGAAGCTCATACGAAATGGAAGACGATAAAAACCCTTTTTGGTGGGAGGGGATAATTAGAAGACCCTGTCTTTTTAAGAATATTATCTCAGGGTTTTTTTTTTTTTTAATTAATAAAATCTCAACATGGCAAATTAGGCCATGAATAGAAATATTTATATATGAAGACTACTTTTTTCATATATGAGTTGAATATTCAACTCAGTGTCTATAAGAGGGTTCACAGCCTGAAATCAAATACAGTCCTCTAGAAATCTTAAGTGTCTCCTTGAATTTTGAAATCTCAGTGTTCTTCTTAATGTTTCATTGATGATTGTTAAAACTGTGTATTGAAATATCTGTGGAGTGGCTACCAGCACTAAATGCCTGCTCTACCTAATGCCTCATTTTGTATTCACCTCAAAGTAATATCATAATTTTAGAGAAAAAGAAATAAAAGCTTACAAAGGTGAAATAATTTTTTTAAAGTTCACTAAGCTGGAAAGTGGTGAAGTTTGATTTGAAACCCAGGTGAACTAGCTTCCAACCATTTTCTACCTACCATGTCACCCCAAATCAACACAATTATGTAAATGTTTCTTCTGTCAAGAATTTTGTGCTCCTCAAATACACATAATTGATTCATTCTTGTCATTGTTAGCTCATTCACACAAATACACATTTTTACTATATTATTTTGCAAGTATTTAGTATTTGCATACAGAATATAATTTGAATATAGAAATTTGTTTTTAATTCATTCATGCAGCTCTAGAGAATATCATTGACTTATCTCATTTTCAAAGAGTTAAGGTGAAATGAAATAACAAACGAATATAAGAATAGGAAAAAAATACACTTCACTTGCTAACACCTAAATCTCAAATGGCACATCAGCTTTAAAATGTGTTAAAGCAGATTAGCTTTAAAAGGTTTATCCATTAGAGGTTTTTGCATTGCCAGTAATATGGTCAATTGAAACGAGTTAGAATATGTTAAGAGAAGTTTCTTTTTCATTAGAATTATTTCAAGCCTGGATATATAGTCTCAAACTAATAAAAGTAATCATGAAATACTTCAGGGCCCTATTTAAGAAAATGAGAGTGACTAGGGCAAGTTGCAGAATTTTATTCTTGATTGAGAAGGAAAAGAAGGCCGTATTTCTACTTTTTATGGAGAATTAACTGCCTAAATATGATGCCAGCATGAAAATAAGAGTACACAGCATAAAAATCTGCATCCCATGGCGAATTGTATTCAGTTCTCTCTGAGCATAAAATCACACAGGCTTTCTTAGGCATACAGCAAATCAAATGAACAAGGTCTCTAAAAGAGTGAAAAACAAAGGAACATAGTTATGTGTACTGCCACTCAAAGCTCAAATGGCAACATACTGTTGTTTTTTTTTTTTTTTCCTTGTGCATATAGGGAGCTTCAGTGCACTTCAGAATATACTTCTTTCAATTTTGCAGCATCTTTCTGTGACATCAGTAGCAAGTGGCAAAATAATCCTGTACTACATGCCCAGCTTCCAACTGAGATCACTTAATCTAATGAAATTAGGGAACATACAGATAAATCCTGAATCAACACTTATTCCATTCCTTGAATAGTCTTGTAATATTATATAAATAGTGCATACATATATGCAACTTTCTTTAAAAAGTTGGGACAAAGGTGCCAGCCTGTGAATCCAAAGGTTGCTGGTTTGATTCCCAGCCAGAGCACATAACCAGGTTGCAAGCTAGGTCTCCAGCCGGGCCTGTAGCTGGAGGCAGGTGAAAGGCAGCTGTACATTGATATCTCCCTCCCTCTTTGCCTCTCTCCCTTCTTCTCTCTCTGGAAATAATAAATAAAATCTTTTTTTAAAAAAAGTTGGGGTATATGATTTTCAATCTTTGACCCAACCAAAATCAGGTATAAATCACAACTATAATTGTAATGTCTCTGTGCTTAATTTCCTCCACCTAAAAATGAGGATAATAGCATCTAACTAATTGTGTAGGGCACAGTGCAAGGTTCTGCATCCACAAGGTGGAAAATAAGTTCAGTTGTTTCATAACCAGTCCCACAATCCAGGAGAGGCAAGGAGAAACAGGTTCACTCTGCAGAGAAATCACAAAGCAGGCATTGGAGAGGTTGAAGGTCTTAATTAATAACCACATTGTTTATGGCCCCAGAAGTGAAAGTACATGTGACAATGTTGACTTGACTGTCTAGGATCACTGGCAGAGCGCAGGCATGAAAGAGGACCCTATCCCATCTTCTGGAGACCTGAGATCTCTGTAGCTGAACAATCCTGCATCCTGCAGCCATGTGACTGCCCACTAGTTGCATTTGTCAGCAAAAGCTCCATTTAGAATGAATATATTTATCAAATTATTTGATAATAGAGTAAGGATTAACAGGTGCATTAGACAACCTGTAGACATTCAAGAGATTGTCTTTTACTTTGAGAACATTTCCTAATGCATGCCTTCTCCTTCCCTAGCCCTACATGGGCACTAAGAAGGAAAGATGAAAGGCAGAGAAGACATGTTCCCAAGAGCTATAGCATCCATTTCTGGAATCCTGAAGAAATGTTGGGAAAAATTTTAATGCACACCTCAGGTTTAAATATAATAGGCCAGAATGATAAAATTCAAGATTTCTTTATATTATTCTAGAACTAAAGTCAAAGTGAAAATGGCCTTAAGCAATGAATCTAGACTTTAAGAGAAGAATTTAAATGTAACATAGAATAAAACATGGAGATAATAAGCTTGAGGGTCAATACTATTTATGTGCTCATAGTTTTTTGCTTTAGTCTACGTGCCAGGAAATTCGGTGTGATTTTGTGCCTTAATTTGTGCTGGCTTACCAAGACCAGATAGGATTTGCATTTATTTTCTCTGAGGACCTAAAAATCTGTCCAAATTTAATAAAACTGACTGGGATACAGGCTGAGTTTCAATGGGAGCACATTTGAAAATTAAGCATCTCAGGAATATTTATGTTACTTTGATTAGGAGGTTATATGCAATAATAGGTAGGAAGCCTTCTGCCTGTGGGTTGTGTTAGACTCTAGGGCCTGCACACTTTATACCACATATGAGACTTAACACCCAACTCAGAGTAAATGTGATGAGACAAATACACATTCACAAGTTGTGAATGCACAACTAGTTTGATAGTTGTTCTGTTAAAGTCATCCAATAAGGGTGGCTCAGAGTCAGTAGTATTTATCAAGGAGTTTTCTGTGCGTTTGTATCAGAATAATCAATTAAATAAACCTATTGTTTTTAAAGCTACTGAAGAGCTTACTCACTTTAATAGATATGTTCAATGTCCAGTTATATCCTTATTCCCCTAGGTCTAAGAGTAGTATATTAGTTTTTTAGACTGCCATCAAAAACAAACAAAAAAACACAACCTGAGTGTCTTGACCAATAGAAATTTATTTTCTCATGGTTCTGGAAGGTGAAGTTCAAGCTCAACTGGCTGGTGGGTTTGGTAATCACTGAAGCCTCTTTTCTTGGCTTGCAGATGGCTTTCTTTCCTCTTGCTGTTTCTTCACATACTCATTTCTCTGGGCACCCACACCCCTGGTACCTCTTTGCGTGTCCAAACTTCTCTTATAGTAAGGACACCAGTCATCGGATTAGATTAAAGCACCCCCCCCCACACACCGCCCCGCATTTAACATAACCACTCCTTTAAAGGCCTAACTCCAAATACAACCACAAATTGAGCCCACAATAGTAGGTAAGTAAAATAATTCATGTTGCTGGATATGCTGTCTGAGTGAATGAGAGTAGAATCAGAGACTAGAACCACTTGGAAAAGAATGCCTCTAGAGGTGACATGGATGGTGTTGCCTTTAAGGATGTACAGTCCTTAAAGATGGATAAAAGTAATATGAAAATCATAAAAATTGTGGATGCATCTTTTTCTGGAAAATCGTAGCTTCCATTTTGTTTTTACTACATAAACCTATTTGAAAAAAGTAATAGAAATAACACAGGAACTGAGGATCCAGTGTTTTATCATAAGCATATTTTCTTGCTTATAGACAAAATTTTAATAATCTAATTTCTTTCTCTTATGTACTAAGGATTCTTAAGTTTAAAGTTATTGAAATTAAGATAAAATAATTTTTTCTTTAGATGGAGACTGGGTTCTCTCTAAGAAACATTTTTGAATTGTTGTAAGGAGTCAGCCTGCTTTCCTTCTGTCTACCCTTTGCATTTGATGTGACATGTCTAAGCCATCTTTGACCATTTTATGATTGTATTTTCTTCTGAATACCTTATGTGAATACAAAACTCAAAAACAGAGTGCATTCAACAAATATTTAATTAGCATTGGCAATGTTCAAGAAAAACAGTGTGTTAAATTCTATGTGGGCTATAAAGATGAATAAAGTAGCCCTAACTCAGGTGGCCCAGTTGGTTGGGCATCATCTTGCAAAGCAAAAGGTCACTGGTTCTATTTCCAGTCAGGGCGCATGCCTGAGATGCAGGTTTAGTCCCCAGTTGCACTACATATAGGAGGCAACATTGTTTCTCTCTAACATCTATGTCTCTCTCCTTCTCCTTCTCCCTCCTTACCTCTCTAAATTAATTAATTAATTAAAGGTGCATAAATCATTCCTTAATGAGATAACAGTGGGGAAACATGATGTATCAAAAATGACTAGAAGCCCTGGCTGGTAGCACAGTGGACAAGGTGCCGGCCTGCGAACCCAACAGTTGCTGGTTCGGTTCCCCAGCCAGGGCACATAACCAGGTTACAAGCCAGGTCTCCAGCCAGGTCAGTAGCTGGAGGCAGGTGAAAGGCAAACATACAGTGATGTTTCTCTCCCTGCCCCTCTCCCTGAAAATAATAAATAAAATCTTTTAAAAAATGACTAGAGTACAAAGCAGAATGAAAAATGCTTTAAGGAGAAAGCATTAGGGGAAAACTTATTAAAGCAAGTGGCACATAAACCTCATGTGAAAAGACATTTAGAGTTTCTATAGAAAATTATGGCAAGTGTTTGAATACAGGTTTAGAAGCAGAAAATGCAGAGATGATTCAGGAAACACCAAGTGCTGTCCCTTTGAGAGCTGCCAGAAAGATCACTTAATAGGCTGGAAACATGTTAAAAGATTCTAAATACCAAGTTACTGAGGAGTTGTGAGGAAGTCATGCATCCCAGTTTACCCAGCTGACACACCAACATCAAAATTCTTTATCAAGTTTGCTTAAATGGCCCTGGCTGGTGGCACAGTGGATAAGGTGCCAACCTGAAAACCCAAAGGTCACTGGTTCGATTCCCCAGCCAGGTCTCCAGCAAGGTCTGTGGCTGCAAGCAGGTGAAAGGCAACAGTACATTGATGTTTCTTTCCCTCTCTGCTTCTCTCCTTTCCCCTCTCTCTGAAGAATAATAAATGAAATCTTTAAAAAAAATAAGTTTGCTTAAATGGGTGAGCTAACCACATGGTTTCTTTTGACCCTCTTGAGTGATGCATGCAGTAGAGTATAATAATGTTGTGACAATCATTAAGCTCCCCCCCCATCTAATTATTGTATTTGCCTATTTTCTTTGCTTCTGTTCCTAGATGCTATGAATAGAAAATGTCAAGAGATTTTGAAAATTCAGCTCAACATTTATTAAATGCCTGCAGTATATAATGCTATGAGAAGTATAAGGAGGAATAACACACAACAGTTGTTAAGGACTTGACATTTTATCTGTCATTTCATTCTAACCCATATTATTTCAGTTTCTGAGATTGATAAATAAATTACACTAGGAGAACAGGCTTATGTAGCAATTAAAAAATACCAGTGTAGAATTAGACAGCCCAGCACATGAGGCCTCAGTCTAGCACTTTCTACTATGTGGCTTTGAGCAAGTTACTTAGGCTCGCTAACCTTCCTTAGTTTCTCCATTGTAAAATAGGGGTCACTACCTCATATTGCTAGTTAAAAATTATATTAAAAGAATGCATGTAAAGCAGAGCATTTGCACAAAGTAATATTAGGAAATGCTATTTATGATATCTTTAAAGTGTATTTCTTTTCTCCAGTCTTCTTATAGCTGAGGAGAAAAATGAGATCCATGGAATCTGAACCATAGGATACAAAGTATATGGAAAGATAATGTTTTCTGATTATTCATTATTTCATAACAAACCACTCCAAAAAGTTGGTGACTTAATGCAGTTTACTCTGTCTCTTATGGGTCTGTGGGTTGCCTTGACTCAACTGGGCAGTTCTTACTCAGGATCATTCCTGCAGGTTTTCTGAAGACTCAAAGACTGAACATTCAAGATGGCTCACACACACTGCAGGCAGGGGATGCTCCCGTGGCCTGAGAAATCAGCTTGGGCTGTGGAATGGATCACCTACAAATTGTTTCTCTAGGGCACTTGAGCTTCTCAAAGCAGTGTTAGCTTATGAAAGGGAACATTCAAAAGTGAGCATTTCAAGAACTAGGCTAGAAACCGCAAGACTTCTTCACTTGAATATCCGATTGCCATGTTGCACTTCTCTCCCTCCCCTTAGTCCCCAGGACCCTTTGCCCTTTAACAAATGGTAGTCTCATTTGTAATCACACCTGCCATCTTCACTGGGACAACCTGCCACAAGGCCTGACCTGACTCAGAGAGATAGAGAAAGAGACCTTACTTCTTGACAAGGGAGTGGAAGTTGACATTGAACATTAGCATGTGGATGAGAGATACTGTTGGTGTTTTGTGGCAGTCATTGAAGTACTGTAAAAATAGTTAAAGTAGACAGTGCTGGTCTTCATTCTTCTGTTGAGAAAACTATGGGCCAGAAATGTTAGGAGTAGCCATGATAACTTCATTGATAACTGAAAAAGCTTGACATTGAACTCTGACCTTTTGAATCCAAATTGGGTCTTCTGGGAAAGTTACCCCTCAGCCTGTCCTCACACAATTCATCATGAGCTCCCTTCAGAAATGGGAAGACCATTGAGACTAAAAGCTGTGATCTTCTTTCAGCTCCCTACAATCTGCATTCACCCTCACTTTCTCTGTCCATGTCCTAGTCATCCCCAACAAACCCTCGGCTTCAGCATCTTTCAAACGTAGATAATGGCATCTTCTCACAGAGTTGAAATGATTGCTAGGGTGTGATATATGTAGAGTGTTTAAAACCCTGAAACCCTGCCTAATACGCAATGAGTGTTCAGCACTTTCCAGCTATTGTTGTTTTTGCCATTACTACAATTAAAATTCTTCAGAATTAGGATGGGAATGTATATGATTGTCTCTGTCTCCTCTTTATCAGTCCTTCCTAAACCAATGTTCTTGTACAGGAATGATTTTTACCTAGGTTAACCCCTAACTGCTCAAACCAGGGAATGTTTTTCATGGCTATGTTTCTGTCAACTTCCTGCTCCATTCAAAATACCCTACATTCTTGGCGTTCATGGATTTTGTTCTTCCTTGGCTACTTCTGGCAGCCACGTGGAGCTGGGCAGGCTGTAAACTGCTCAAGAGCACACATCGACGCGAAAGCAGTGTGCATCAAAAATAAGGTAGACTATTGCTTTTAAGACAGTTTTCCAGCAAAGGGCAGTCACATTTTCTGGTCTAACAACATAAGTATATTATGACAGCTTTATGATAGATAGAGTATAGTGTAATGAAGGGAGCCTCCTTTTTTCTAATTCACCCAAAGGTACCAGATGGACTGAGAGTGACCCAACCTGTGACTGTTCCTCTTTTTTTTTGCCTTCATCAAATAATCTTCCTTTGCCTGTCTCTTAAATGCCACTGGGGTTCTTTTCACAGCTCTCTGACATATTCTACATACTCTAATTGGTTAATTTAATAGGCTCTTACTGTTGTAACTATCACCTTCCTGCTAATGAGTTCTAAATCTTTCATTCCAGCAGACTTCTCCTTCAGGTTCTAGAAATATGGCTACATCCTGGATATTTTTATATATCCATATGGAAAATGGATGTTCAACATGTCAAAAACCTAATTCATTACCAGCCTCTCAAAAATGAAACCTGGGCATTATTTTTAAATCAAGACAACCAGATTGTTCTTTATCGATATTTCCATGGAAAACATTAGTTCCACTTTCATGCATGAAATGTGAGTTGGAAGAAACAAAGGAGTGTATGTTTGTGGGCATTACCTTGTAGCTACCATCAAAAGAAGTGTTGTCCCCAGAGTGAGGGGCAGGCATATGCATGGATCTGCAGGGTTTCTTCTAGATTACCTTGCTCTTTGTGGTGGGTCCAGCAGGGAGCACAAAATTAGCTTTCACCTATCCAAGGCACTAACTAGTTTGGGGAAGAGATTCATCCTGTTTTACCAGTCCCATAGATGCATTCAAATTAGGACTTCTAGGGGTTATGCTAGACTTTGTCTGCTCCTCCAGCACCTTTATCCTACAAATTACTAAATTAATGCCTAAATATTTTAAATGTATTCTCATCTTTCTACTCCCCTTCTCACTATCCCATTGTAGGATTGCTCTGTCTCTCAGTTGGAAATTTAAATAAACTTCTTACCAAACTAACTATATAAGATGTTGCCGTTTTATTTTATTATTATATATTTTGCACATAGCTGACAGATGTATCTATTTAAAGTACAAATCTAATATTATCACTCCTATTTAATTCACTTATCTACAGGATGAGCTCACTCCAGCCTATGATTCATCCCTGACATAATCTTCTTCCAGTAGCTTTCTGTGACCACACCTTCCAAGAATCCTCTTACTCAACATTGAGAGTGCCTATATTCCTTACTATTATGTTGTATTATAAAGCTTAATTGACATCTCTTTCTCTGTCACTAGACTATGATCTTCTTGAGGACATTCCTTCTTTGTATTCACAGTGCCTTTGAACAGTGCTTAAGACATATTAAGTATTCAAAAATGTTCTGAATGGATGAAAGATGAGTATCAAACAGAATGCTTGAAGAAGGTGTATAAAGGAGTTTTCATTGAGGTCAGTTAGGAGGGAAGAGATACTTTTAATACACAGAGGAAGGAGGTAAAGCCTTCCAGGAAAGGAATTTGGACAAAGGGATTATAAAACTTCAAAGGTATGAATGAACAAGAGAATTGTTCATTCATAAATTGTTCATGTCACGACTGCAGTTCTCTTTCTTCAGTACAGCAGATGTTATTATGAAGAGGTTTCTTCTCTTGTTTCTCATATTTTGGTAATTTCCCTTTCTGGCTTTCTCTTTACATTAGCATAAAAATTCCTACGTCTGCTTATTCAATATTTTTATTTCTCTAAAGACAATAACCCATTGAACCTTGGAATTTACATGAGCTAGCTCAGCATTTTAAATATACACAAGTCCAACAATTTTATTTTATTAATCCGTGTTTATCTTCTACCCCTCCCACTTCATGACCTCTTTACTCATGAATTCATTCTGAGAGAAAAATATATGAAGTAATAAGTCAAACCACTATCTTCTAAAATGCCTGGTAAGGTTTTTCTGACCATTTTAGGTGGTAGTTCCATGGTCTCTTGTGAAGTAGGTACTAGTCATGGTGAAAAGTTCACATTTCTCATTTTCATATTTTAAGTATATATATTTTTATCTTCTAAGATTATAATTATACATTATGTTACAGAAAGAGATGTATATAAATCACAATTTTTTTTACTTTTATTTCCCTTTTCCCATTGCTTTAATGTTTTAAGGTGTCATAAAGCTAGAAGATGTAGCTAGACCTTAATGAAAGATTTTGTTTACTTAGATATTAGTTAAGCCAGAGATTTCACCAGTGCTCCTAGAATTAATTTTCCATTATTAGCAATTTTCTCTGCATCCTCAACCTCTTCTCCAAATGCTTCTTCTGCTTTCTTGCCTCACAGAGCATGACTCTCCCCTGAAAATCACCATGCCCCAATCCTTCTCTTGTACTTTGAGGCCATTGTTCTTTCATGCCATTTCTCTCCCACTTTCTTATTAAAACTCTGCTCATTTGAAGCTCATGGAAGACAGGTGCACTCATTCTGTCCCCCTCTGTCAGTGTTATTTATTAAATTTCAGCTAAGTTTCTTTTGTTTATCCAGGATGTTGACAATTGACTTATAATCTTACTCAGCCTTCCAAGCCCTTCTATTATCCTGAGATGTTATGATAGGCTATGAGCTCCTAAACTTCCTCCTATTTAATGACTTTCTCCTCTTCTCCATCTTAGCCTCCATTTTCATGCCCATAATTGGATCTTAGCAATTGTAACTATTCTACTTCCCATATCACCAAAGCAAACATCTCAGTCAACTTTCTTTCCATTTTGCTTTGCCAAGTATTCACAGCTATAGGATTCACTAAACTCACTAGGATTCCAGTCTGTTGATCCTTTTTCTATCTTTTAATTCACCATTCCTTTCCTTTCTTCCTTTTTACTCTATTTTGCATTCCATGGTGTAGCATTTTAATCGCTCTTAGTTCTCTTGATAGCAACCTAAATTCACATCTACTTGTCCCCTCCTATATCTTAGCCTACCTTGCAACTCACATTTTATGTTTATTTTTGTCACTACAAAACCTTTTTTTGGTTGAAGTCTACTATCCTCCTTCTGATTATCTAAAGTAGAACTGTGAAGAATATTAGGTCAAAGTCACTCGACAGGGTCTATCAGCAGCCCTGCAAATGGGATCCCGATGTAATGCTCCATATGTTCTGTCTGCTCATCTCACTTACTGCCCCACAGCAATGAGATTAAATTTTCTTCATTCTCTTAAAATGCTCCTCCCATGTTCATCAGACTTCACATCCTAACAGGAAAAGAAAAAAGATTATTTCAGACTGGAATGTTCTTCAAGTTACCATGCGTACAAATCATCTATATCTATATTAATTTTACCTTCCTTCACCTCTGTGATAGGAATGCTTTATGTCCTTCAATTTTTGGGTTGTATTTCTTTTTTTTAAAAGGTTTTTTTTTTTTTTTTTTAATTTGCTATTTTTCAGAGAGAAGGGAAAGGAGAGAGGAAGCGAGGGAGAGAAACATCAATGTATGGTCACCTTTCACCTGACCTGGCTGGAGACTAGGCTGGAGACTTGGCTTGCAACCTGGCTGGGAATCAAACCAGTGACCTTAGGGTTTGCAGGCCAGTGCCTTATCCACTGTGCCACCAGCCAGGGTTCAGGTTATATTTCTATCTATGCTCTTCATTCTACCTTCTTGCCCCTTTCAGGAATTTGACATCATTGACATTTCCTTGTCTCTTCTGTACAGACAACTTCTATCTCACTAAATCCCTCCATAGGGATTTTCAAAATATACATCCTCCCTTTAAAACAAAACACATGCCTCTCAAGTTACAGCTCAATTTCTCCCTTACTTTAATGCTAAACTGTTCGAGGAGCTATCTGTACTTACTAACTCCCAGTCAATCCTTCACCCAACTTAATCTGCCTTTCCACCTACTTCTTCCTCCAAAATAGTTTTGCTCAACAGTTTATATTTATGTTGCTTAAATTCAAAGGGTATATTGAAGTCCATACTTAATTTATGCTCTCAGTAAGAGTTCAATATTGTTAAAGATATCCTTCCCTGCTAATTTCCTTCCCTTTTCTTTTCTGCCTTTGCTCCTCTGCCATAATATTAAATGTCCACATTTTTCGAGGCTTAGTTCTTGTCCTCTTCCTCCTCACACCCTTTGTTAATCAACACCCCTTGTTTCTATTAGCACTAAAAGGAAGATGATTCTCAAGTTATTTGGTTCCTTAGGACCTCTCCTCTAAGCTACAGGGCCGCATATACAACTGCCTTTGGATAACTTGGCACCCAGCTGATAATCTGTTTTCTATATCCAGATTTCTTTTGGTGCTCAGATGTTATTTAATGGTTGTCACAATCCATTTTGTCATATACACCAGAAAGAAAGTGAAATTCTCTCTCTAAAGCAAACCTCAGGTTCAGTCCATTACCTAGTCTTGGCAGTTGTACATGCTACATGGCTTTTAACTTAGTTCACTTCTATTTTCATCACCATCCTTTGTCCAACATGTTTATCACTTGCCTGGAGTACTGCCATAGACTCCTAACCCATGTTCCCACATATAGTTTGACCTTTCTTCAATCTAACCTCCTCCAGAGCAATAACTCTCAACCAGAGGTGACTTCGCTCCCCTAAGGAAGTTTGCCAGTCTGAACACACTTTTTAGTCATCACAACTGGGGAGCAGTGGGGAGAAACAAGGATGCTGCTAAACATCCTGCAATGCATAGAATCAGGCCCCAGCACAAATTATTATCTGGTTCAAAATGTCAGTGGTGCCAGGGTTAAGAAAGCCTACTCTACAGATAGGCCGAGCATGTCACACAGCAGAAGGGCTCTGTCCTGGGTGCAAATGTACACCACACACACATACACAGTTAAAATTCTTTGGTAACTCCATTCAGCTAAGATCAGAATAGTTAGCATGGCTCTCAAGATCCCATGTGATCTAGCCATTACCCTTTACCTACCTTAGCAGGTCATCCAGCACCATGTTGTCCCTGAGGCTCCCTGCTCCAGCTGCATTTCTATTCATTGTGCTTCCTGTTAGCCCAAAACATTGGCACATGTTTTTTCCACCTGGAAAGTCGTCATTTAGCTAAGCCCCAATTTATCCTTCAAACATAAGCTAAAGACTTTCCCCCCAGGGGATCTTTGCATGACTTTCCTCACTAATTTCCCCATTTGTCAACACTCAGAGATTATGTATCTATGCTTCCCAATCTGTACATAGTTGCACGTGTACATTGATTTATGTGCTTTATCACTCTTTGTTGCCCTCTCTAAACTAACAGGTACAAAAGATGAATAATATTTGTCTTTTTATTTCAAATAAAATTACACTGTAAATGCTTGGTTATAGCATGTTAGATGCTCAATAACTAAATCTCTTCACATAGCATATGAGAAAATATAGTCCCAGACAGGTCAAGTGACCGGAGCAAGGCCACACAGCCAGTAAGTAGCAAAGGGAGGGCTTCAGTCAACAAGTCTCATCATTAAGTGCTGATTTTTTTTTCCCTCTAAACTGTTGTTTTATTCATTTGTCTAAGCCAGTTGATTTTTACCTCAAAGTAAATCTTTTGTAGAAGCATAGTGCATAAAACTGATTAAGAGATTAAAGCAGTTCTCTCTTTTGATTAGAGATAGCTCAGTTCAACCCCATCTAAGAAATTCTTTTAGGTCTGTACACAAGCCCCTCCTCACACCTTGCCAGGGCGCTAAGGAACTTACCCCAGAATGGCTGAGGCCTGGTGAGACTTGTAAGCAGGCCTACAGACTAGGCATCTATTCATATGTGGACTTCCTGTGGTGTCTATTACTTCCTCCATATATGATGCACTCTTGATATTTGTGAATTCAAAATTGAGGATGACAATGTAGTATAAGGTAATGTCATTACTGGCTAAAATGTTTGCTTGAAACAATTCACAGGGCCCTGGCTGGTGGCACACTGGATAAGGCACCAGCCTGCGAACCCTAAGGCTGCTGGTTCAATTCCCAGCCAGGGCACATAACCAGGTTGCAAGCCAGGTCTGTAGCTGAAGGCAGGTGAAAGGCAAACCATACATTGATGTTTCTCTCCCTCTCTGCCTCTCTCCCATCCCCTCTCTCTGGAAATAATAAATAAAATCTTAAAAAAAAAAAACAAAAAAAAACAACAATGTCACCAAATCATATCTCCAGGTTTCTATATGAAACAGATAGATGAACCTTTTACATCATCAGTTGATTCCACGGACCATGTTCAGCATTCCTTCCTTTGTCCAAACAAAAATTTTCTGAAGGGAATCACTACTTTTTTTAAGCATCTTCATTGTCTCTTTATGCATCTTATTTTATTTTTTGCCAGCATGAGGAGTTGGATTAAGTTGCTGAAACAAAGCAGGAAAACATTCATTTCATAGCAGTCACTTTACCTGACAGTGGGAGAGGACACCAGAATGGGCTGAGGTGGGAGATGTTGGGCTCACTCATTGGCTCACACCACAAGGCACATCTGATGCTGTGTCCCAACAGCATAAAACATCACCACCATCATGAACCTTTGGGTGACTGGAAATAGATGGAAACACAAATGTTAAAGGCAATAAATACACTGAAGAAAATTAGAAACATTTTCCTGGATTTTTCACCTATCAGTGGTTTCAGTTCCAGTTAAAAGTCACAGTAGTGATAATAGTATATTATATATTTGGGAGGTTATTTAAAGATGGGGTGATTAAATATATACCAATAATTTATAATTATTAATTTCATATATTGATATTTATATGTAAATGGATATGAAAATTAGAAAACATGCCAAGGTTATTTTTCCAAGAACCTTGCTTTTTGCAACCATATTATAGATATTTAAAATGTACCTATGTTAAGAAATGTTTTAGAATTTTTAGCTGTCTCTCAAATATGACTCACTCATGCCAGTGTATTTAAAATGTAACAAAAGTAAAGAGTAATTCATCATGCCATTGTTTAAATGGCTGTTGTTTAGAAAGCACAAGCTCATGTACAAAACTCTAAAACTTATGAGCACTTATGAAAATATTTTAGCACATTGCTTTATTTTTTTAAATATGCTATTGCTTGTCAATCAGTTGGCTTATTTAGTCAATTTTTATTCATAATTAGTCTGGTTGCCTCAAAATAATTAGTCTGATTGCTTTGGTTTGTTTTATTAGAATATATTACTCATCCTATAAAATAAGGAATATTAGATTCCCTGTATTTGAAATATCCTTTTATACTTCTTTCTATGGGAAACTTTATCTCTCCAATTTTAAATTAGGTTCTCAAAGAAGTAATTTCACAATCATTATGAATTTTCAAAATGTACTTATGAATGGTTTTGTAATTTGGGAGCTCTATAATTACTAAGATTATCATTATAAGGTGAACATAACATGAAACAACTCATTTTCTTCTGTCTTAAGCATATAATGTTGATATATTGCTAGTTTTAAAAATCTCTCATGAATATTTCTAAGGCCTCAGGAAGAAGTTGTGTGTATTAACATATTAAGTTGCATTGTGACCCTTCTTTCCACTTTTTCCCTTTGACTAGAGAAAAAAAAAAGTCACATGAAAGAAAGCTAATTCAAAAGTGGGAATAGTGGAGAAAAGCAAACTAAGCATCGGATATGTGTTTGCAGTTCTTTGCTTAGTTATCAGAAATTTCTCCAAAGGATATCGAAAAACATCACTCATAAGAACTCCCGCTTTCTCACTGCTGCTGTCTAACCCCCCTGAAAACCACATCTGGTGCCCACCGATAGATTTTAACACACATCTTTTTCATGTCTTCTAACAGGAGGTGGACATAGAGAGAAGTTTGTGTTCACCAACATTTAAGAGTCACCCTGGGAGCCAGTCCGATGATTCTGTGAAAGATTTAGACAAGAAAGGCGAGGAAACATCTTTTGACAAGATATCACCTGAAAGTGGTCATAGCCACAACTTTGAAGGTTAGCATAATATTTTGATTTGATTTCTTGGGATTATACATTATATGACATGAACAGTTATAAATAAAATATATGAGGATATTGTTTTAAAATTAGTAAGAAAAACAGTGACAGAAGATAGCTCAAAGAATATAATTCTGGAAAAATAGAGGTATATTTAAATGCTTTTATCTATATTATATTTACTTAAAATTTTAAGACTAAATAAAATATGTTTTAATTGGTTATAAACCAGTACAAAAAAATGTTTGCAACATTAGGCTTATGGAACAATGAATTTGGCCATCATTTCATGTTTTCTCTTATGAAAAGAGAAGGAAAACATATTTGCTTGTCTGTGGGGTAAAAAAAACTGTCAGACAAAATTAAAAAATTAAAAGTAACTTCAGCATCTCTTTTTCAGACAATTAAACCAAATGTTCCTAATTAGTTAGAAATAAAAAGTAGCATGCTAGTGTCATAATTTATAGGAAAACCTTATAAACTTGATGAATGTTTTATAATATCATTAAAAAATTAATAGCTCATATGTTAGAAATTACACTATTAATATCATTTTCAACTATGGCAAAAGTGCAAACTAGAAATAATTTATTGGAAAATACAGATATCATTTATTATTTCTGATTAGTCACATTCTGGATTTTTCCATTTTAGTTAAGTAATGCATATTATAGTGTTTGTGATGCTTGTTAAAGGTCATAATTAGTATAACTTTTAGAACATCATTTTCTGTATATTATATTTATTTATACCCAACTGTCAAGTTGTCAATCAACATGAGCAAGGCAGCATAGTCTATGGAATATGACAGACAGATCATAATTTGGGAAAGCAAATGATACTCTGCTTCAAAACTTTGCTATTCAAAGTGTCATGAAGCAGAACAAGAGCCTCACCTGGAGGCATAATAGAAATGCAGAACCTTGGGCCCCACACTAGTCCTAATGAATCAGAATCTGCATTTTAACAAGATCCTCAGTTGACTCAAGCACATTGAAGTGTGAGAGGCTATACAGTGTACAGACTGAACCTCAGCATAATTTACATATGAGTTAGCACATCCTGATCCCAGCTAGTCTATCTATGTAATTTAAAAATGGGAGGTGGATGTGGGAAGAATAAAGGTGTGCTTGCTAATGATGAACTGGTCATGGATTTCTAACTACATGTAAATTGGGATGTCAATTTCTGGCTTTTCTTTACAATTCATTTTTGTATGGCCAATTGATACCCTAACAGGATTAGTACCGGTCTTCGGGAATTTACTCTATATATTGCTGGGCTGTGATTAAAGTTGATGTGCACTTGGCTAAGTGGAAAAGAATTAGATTAACAAAAGGCCAAAAAAGGGGGAGCCATAGGGTAAGATTTATGTTCAGATGATGCTAGCCAGTGGAAATCACAGCAGCAGAAAGCAAATAGAAGGTTGGCAAACTGGTCAGAATTCCATGAGAGGAGTAACTCCTCTCATCTCACCTTACTTCTCTGCTGTGTTTTCTCTGGTTTCTATGCAAAGGTTTCCAAAAGCCTCTTTGTGTTACAAGCTTAGAGAAGGTATTCTGGAAGGTAACCCTTATTTAGTATCAAGAGCTGACTTAAATGTATGAGTGACCACAGAGTTAAATTTCCAGGTATTTTGAAAATATCAGGCACTAAATTTAAAAACACAGAATGCAAAATTGCACTACAATTTTGATGAACATAGCAATGTGATAAATGACATAAACGGAGCCATTTAATTAATTTTTAAAAAGATTTTACCGAATTTTTAAAAGGTTTTATTTATTTTTAGAGGGGAAGAGAGAGAGGCAGAGGGGGAGAGAGACATCAATGAGTGGTTGCCCTTCACCCACCTCCAGCCACAGACCTGGCTGGAGACCTGGCTTGCAACCTGGTTATGTGCCCTGGCTGGGGAATCAAACCAGCGATCCCTGGGTTCCCAGGCCGGCACCTTACCCACTGTGCTACCAGCCAGGGCATGGAGCCATTTTAAAATGGAACCAGAGCAGCCATTCCAGAGGACCTGCCAAGCTCATCTTGTCCTTGAGCCTTTGGACTGGGCCAAACCACAGTTATTTACAAAGAATTGTTTGTAAAGATAACAGGAACATAAACATCCTGGTCATAGGGACTGATGATTATAGACCTCCTATCTGAAGCTAGAATCAGGAGCCAATCATGTATAATCAAGAGTAGCTCAATGTATTGGCATTTTTTCTTCTTTTTGTGTATTACTCTGCTTTTGCTTATAAAGACCCCTTACTTTCACTGGACACTATTTGGGTTTCTGCCTGAATCTGTGCTTGCAGAACTGATAGCTTCTACTAAACATTTTAAGTAGCCTCAAGAGTTTCATAGTTAAAGGCAGTGTTTATTTTCATAAGCAGTAGAATTTTTAAAGATAACTTACAATAAATTACTAAATATAGCTACCTGATGTTCTGCATTAGAACTGAGTCCAATAAATCTAAACTGATAATTCCACCTCAGGTCTCGGGTAGCAGCACAGAAAGGCAGTAACTAGCATTTCCCCAGCAACTCCTCCCTATGCCTAATAACATTCCTAAGCTGTGTTTCATTGTTCTCCTCATCCACCCTGATTAGATTGGTTCAACTTTTCTCGTCGGTATATTGCTATCAAGTAAATCACGGTGCTTCCTGTGCACGTTGGTGCATTCCATTCACATTTTCTTTGGGATGTATTGTAATGGTTAGTTGTTTCAATGATTTGAGGAAGGCTTGGCTCACTGGAAATTAAGCATGACAAATCCACAATTATGCAAATTTGGGTGATCTGATCGATATCAGAGAAAAAACTTGATCTATATAAACGGTTTTAACTGTTGTAGTTATATAAAAACATGATCTATGAAATTTCCTTCAATTATTGTAAAACCAGTAATGGGAAAGGAATATTTAGAGTATTAGGTACTCATAGTTTTCTCTACTTGTGTAAAAAATTTTTTTTAATTATTTTATTTATTATTATTTTTAGAGAGGGGTAGGGAGAGAGCTGAGAGGGGAAGAGAGATCAATGTATGGTTACCTTTCACCTGCCTCCAGCTACGGACCTGGCTTGCAACCTGGTTATGTGCCCTGACTGGGAATCGAACCAGGGACCTTTGAGTTCGCAGGCTGGTGCCTTTCCACTGAGCCACCAGCCAAGGCTAAATTTTTTATTTCTCCTGAAAAATTCTGGCTCAGAGAATGCTTCAGATATCACAGGTGATTGGGTAATGTTCTTCAGGTTTAAATTACTTGGGATTTTAAAATAATGACTATTACCTGTGTTGCACTTTTATTCTTTCATCCATAATTTTAATATTAATCTTCTAAGTCATTAAAGTGTAAAATAGTAACAGGTAAAATATACATTCAAAGTCACTCTTTTAAGACTTCTGTAATAAACCTAAGAAGTTACCTGCTATATTTCTCTTTTCATTCTGCTCCATTAAATCTAAATTCACTTTTTATGCTTATAATGGCTATTCATCTTCTCTGGCAGATTTTACAAAACAAACTGAGAGCTCTGGTTTTTTTGGTTTGTTTGTTTGTTTTTTAATTTCCTACTTCTGTTCAAGTGGTGGCATCTTTTCAGTCATTAACGTTTCTAAAATGATTGATGTATGTGCTGTACATATATTTGTGTATGACTGATTGCTATTTACATATCTTATGTTTCACTTAAAATTAGACATTTTAGAGTGATGCTTTATGTGGTATAGAAGTGTTCCATATGTGTGCTGTTCAATGTGGTAACCCCTAGTGGATATTAAGCCCTTGAAAAGTCGTCAGTGTAAGTCAAAACCTTAATAGATAATTTTATTGAATTTTTATTAATTTAATTATAAATTGTCGCTGTTTTGGACAGCACAATATTAGCAAATGTCATTTCTCCAAGAAGCTCATCATTTACCTCCTCCTAGAAAAGGATCCAAATGCTAGTTATTTATTTGATATCATCCTTTCTCCAAAAATTTGCCTTTATTAAAATGTACATCAGTACATGTACAGAGAATTCATGTCAACAAAATAAACAAGTAGCAATTAAAGACATACTAAAAAGATTACCTTCAAGAGCTAGAGATGGTCTCCTCTCGAAAGTATTTCCTAGTGATAAAATTAAGAAATAATAGTGTCACCTGTGGTCCTTTTTCAACATGTTGAATAACAATGACTTTATCGACAGAAATACAACTGTCTACTGTGAGGCTACACATATTCCATAACATCTTTTCTAGAGCTTGATTTTCCAGGAAATATGAATCCTCTCAGGTCAGTAAGCAAACCGTTCCTGAAATACTTAAGGTCAATAAAAGTTAAATGATATGCAGTCACAGAACACTTTAAAATTAACAGAACCATTTCCTTAATTTTTTTTAAAAAAGCCTTCATTTAGAAATATAAATAAATCAGGCATTTAATCACAGAGTAGCTCCAGGAAAGGCCATCAGCCTCATTGGTTCTGCTCTGACTGATTTGTTCTCTCTAAGGAAGCTCCGAGGACAGGCTTTAAAACATCATCTCTGGACATACCATGATGGCCCCAAGCCACCCAGCCCCGGCTGCTGCCCCCAGGCTTGCTTCTTTACCCATCTATACTTTCTTCAGGCCTTACACAGTCTCCTGTGAAACAGCCATGTCATTTTAATTCACACAAGAGACATTTCCTAAGTAAAAATATTTTAAATATTCTTGACGTGACGACCTTTACAAAGTAAAGAATCCCTTTGTTATATCAAATTTGCTTGATATGTTTGATCTATTTACTCAATTTAGGGATATTTTTCTTTCTTTCTTAAAGTGTCTTCTACCTACCCTATTGCAATGACTCCCACATGTTCCTTTAGTCGCTTTTATAGTCAGTGAGTCAAAACAAATTCCAAAGTTAAATCATGGGCTCTACTGGAAGAGGCAGCTGGGAGTTTGCTATTCTGAGGAAATGGTAATGAAAGGTCTATTCATGAGATCTTTCACATGGTGGCTGAAAATCAGCACCATGGAATGCTGGAAAATTTCCAGTGATTAATATTCAAAACCCCAGGAACGCATGTTGAGCTTGTACATTGTCATACTTAATTTTAAAACATGATACCATCAAAGAAAGAGAAAAACAAATATAAACATTCCTCTTGAAAACCATGCATTTATTTTACTTCCTTGCAATTAGAAAGAACTAAATATTATTTTAGACATTCTGACTTTGGAGTCAGAAATGTATATCTATTCCTCCAGAATATATATTTTTTAAGATTTTATTTATTACTTTTAGAAAGAGGGGAAGGGGGAGAGGAAGAGAGGAAGAGAGACGTAAATATATGGTTGCCTTTCACCTGCCTCCAGCTAGGAACCTGGCTGGAGACCTGGCTGGAGACCTGGTTATGTGCCCTGGCTAGGAATCAAACCAGCAAACTTTGGGTTCACAGGCCAGCTCTTATCCACTGTGCCACCAGCCAGGGTGGGCAGAATATTTTCAATGTGTTGTTTTCATTTGTTCTTTATTCATTCAGCAAGTATTTATCAAATGCCGATATGTGCCAGGTACTATTCTAGGTCCTTGGGGACATGGATGAATAGGAGACAAAAGAGGAAAAGAAAACAACCTGCCCTTGTGCAGCTTGAATTCTAAATGGGAGAAACACACCATGAACAACAAAAATAGCGAAGCAGTAAATTACATCTCAGAGGGTAAATAAATGATATAAAAACTATAGGATAGAGGGGATCAGGCAGGATGGAAGTTCAGTTTTAATTAGGATGGTCATGATTAGCCACAATGTAAAGATGACATTTAAGCAAAGACATGAATAAAATATTTTCTCTTTATCTTTATTCTTAAAAGCATACAAAGTTGTCTTTTAATGTGTTCAAGAAAAATGTATCTCAGAAGATTTGAGGCAGAATCCTTCTTGGGTGATTCTAGGCCCCATGATTGTAACATTTGCATTGCTAGTTTCTCGGCAGCTATTTGAAGTAGAAAAAAATGCTGTCAGTAAAACTCTTCTACCTGACTGCTGCCACCAATGCAAAGTGTATAGAGCTCCAATACCCCTCATCCTCAGTATGTGTCCTATACATTTTAGGTATTTATTGCTCTATTCTGGCAGAGCATAGGCCCAGACAGGAGAGAAAGTGTTTAGGCAGAACCACAGGGCTGGCTGAAGACTTGGCGCCCATACATGGGAACCCAACCAGGAATTGGTTATTCTAAGGAAAGGGACATGAGAATTGTTACCTAATAGGTTTAAAGTTAGAGTGTGGGTACAAAGATGAAACACAAGAACCATGCATCTTAAATTGAGTTCATGATCCCATGTGCTTATCCAGGTTGGCACAGCTCCTATGACCGTCAGTGTTCCAAAATAAAGGCTCACACATGCGGTAGGTCCACCCTGGACAAGTTTGTTAACAGGTGTTGGGCGATGCGATCCTAGTGGGGTTTCACGATTAAAAATGCAGTCACTACCGATTAGTACATGACTAAGAAAACTCATTACTTTGAGGCAGTGGTTTTGAATGAATGGTTAGATGGAAAAAAGAAAAGACAAGAAAGGAAGGGAGGAAGAGAAAAGAACTGAGAAACAAAAGCAGAAAGGGAGGAAGAAAGGCAAATATAATCAAGTTCTATGGAGCTCCTGAGAAGCAGCTAGAATCCAATTATTTAGGAATTGCTTTTTAGTGTCAGAGACAGACACATTGGGGAATCAGTAGCAACACCTGTAAACTCAGCAAATGTGTACTGAACATATATTATGGGCCAACCCCTGTGCTTTATACTGGAGAGTAGGGTATGTAAAGCTACAGACCTGCTCCTGAATAGCTTATTGTTTAAGGAGGCGGATTCATAAAAATACACTAATATTAAATTAGTGTATTACAATGCTACAGTAGAAAGACACAAAGCAATCAACAACTTCTGTCCCTGGGCCAGAGATGCTTCATAGAAGTGTTAATTTTCTTCTATTTTTTTATTTTTAACCACTGATTTTCAAAATGATCTAGAGTTAAGCTAGAACAGAAAGAAGGGGTGTATGGAAAGGAGGAATAAGAGAAAGGGTGGACATTCCAGCTAGATCCAGCAAAACCATGAAGGGACATTGAAAATAAGGAGTATGGGGAAAATAGGGGTGCTTTCATATGTTTGGTGCTTAGCAGGTCATTTCAATAAATGTCCCTATATTTCTATAAACTGTAGCCAGAGTGGGTTCTAGGTTATAAGCTGGGGGTGAAACCATTTAGATTGATTAATTAGACTCAACTGCCAGGTTAAGATGGCTGGTTTAACTAAAAAAGGAAAACTTGATCTTTGTGCTTTCAATGTTGATTAAAATGGTCTTTGAGGATGTAATACAACAAGAAAATTAAATTAAACAAAAAAATGTTCTTTGACATATTTAAAACATGTTTACAAAATTGACAGAGTGGAGTTTTTGGCTATATTTCACCATGATAAAAAGCTAACATTCTAGGTACATTCCTAAGCTCTAGATATTCCCAGATATGGGGAGAGGAAAAAAAAACCCTGCTATGTGTATTAGCTGATTAGCAATATTTTTAAAACCCAGTTTTCAAGGTATATAAAGCTTTTAGTTGTATTTTCAGACTTTGAGCCAAATATTCATTAAAAATATGTATTTTATTAATACAGTTTGTTGTGGACATTTACTATTCAAAATATCTTATATAAATATTTCATTTTTATCTGTACCTGAGGATATTTTTTTTTCATTGCTTTTTAGAGAGAGAGGAAGGGAGAGAGAAAAACATCAAAGTGAGATAGAAGCATTGATCAGTTGCTGATAGGTTGCCTCTCATAACCACCGGAACCAAGGATCCTACACGCCCAGACTAGGGATAGTACACACCCAGACCTGGGACTGAACCTGTAATCTAGGGATGTGCTCTGTTCAGGAATTGAAGCCGCAACCCTTCAGTTATGGGATGGTGCTCCAACCAACTGAGCTACACTGGACAGGGATAAATAGTTAACATTTAAACATAATTTATTATCTCTGGTTAATGTAGCTTCAGATGCCCTTTAAAATATATAATATCCATGATTAATTATACACATAATAACTTCTCATGATAAACATGAAAATCCAAGTAATAATGACATGCAAACCTTTTTTATTTTTATTTTTTGTAGAGTTACACTTACAAAGAGCTAAATACATCTATATTTGGCTCTTTTTTCCGTATCTATAAATACAAGGATGTGGCTAAAATAATGTTCTATGAATAAATTCTGCATGTCACAGTTAGAATTCTTTATTTGCAACTTGCAAACTGATGAAATAGTATATGAGGCCTCAGTTAGAAGGTACACAAAGTTCTAGCCAAAGGGTCTCAGGAACTCTTGAAGAATACCACATAACTTTGTGTTGCCTAAGACAAAAGGGCAGTTGTTCTGTATTTTGAAGATCACCTATTAAAAAAAAAAATCAGTTCTTGCCAAACACAATAGGAAACTCATTCTGTTTAATAGCTTATTTGGTCTAATATTTCAGCACTTAACATTCCAGATAGTTTCAGAGTTATTATTGGATATGGAATCACTCTCTAGTAGCTTGGTAAGACCATTGTTTTTCATAAACATCAGGGAAGAATTTAATACACCATTTCCAAACCTATTTTCTATCATGTCACTCACTGTACTTTTGACTCATTGTTTAAATATCTTCACTCTGTATCCCTAACAATGACATATTGCCTTACGGGAGGATGGTATCAGAGCACAGAGCCCATTAGTTTTGGTTATATTATAAATTGAAAATTATTAAGAAATTTTAATGTTAATTTATAATAAATTTAGGTCAATAACTAGCTGGTGGGAGCAAAATATAAATACTCTTTAGAGAAATACACCTTCAACCAAGGCCTCAAAAAGTCCCAGAGATAAATTACCAATGAACATGAACTCATCTCAAAACATCACAGTATAGGCAAAAAACAAGGCTATGCACAAGTCAACAAGGATAACAGGGCAGAATTGTACGTACAAGGCATCAGATATAAATTAGAGATGCTAGAAGGAGAACTCTACATATTACGGAATTTAGTTTGTAAAATATCTAACATTCAAGTTAATTGGAAATGGATGTACTAGAGTTGAATAATGTCTGTCATTTTTTTAAAAATGCTAGATCCTTTCATTATATATAAAATTCCCTCTGGTTGGTTTAAAGAGTTAAACATAAAACTCAAAATTGTAACAAATACTAGAAAAATCTAGAAAGATAGATTAATGACTTAACAGCAGAAGGGAATTCATTTAAAACACAAAAAGCAGAAACCAGAAAGAGAAAATTTGAGCCCAAACATTACAAAGATGTATAAACTTCTGTTCTGTGAACAATATAATAACTAATTAAAACACTAGAAAAATAGAAAGAAAATATTACAAGTAATCAACAGAACATTCATATCCAGGATATATAGAAAGCATCTATCAAAGAAGACACAACAAAATTTAAAATTGGACAAAGTACATAAGCCAAAAGAAAAACTGAAAGTGGATAATAATATAAAATGTGAATATCACTACTACTAATTGGGAAAATAAAAATTAATGTAATTAATCATAGTATTTTCCATCAGAATGGAAAAAATATGGGACAGTATTTTTAGAAGATATAAAGAAATAGACCCTCTCATATGTTGTTGATGGTGGTACAGAAATGGTATGGCCTCTGAGAGAGACAATCTAACAGTGTTAACTAAAACGCAAACTGTCACCCAAATACTCTTTATCAACTTTTATCTATTCAGCTTAGTGTAATACTGCAAGTGAATACAGTCACCAGTGATAAAGGATATTTATGCCATGTTGATTTTATGAGAGAAGAATTAAATATAATTTATATGCCTATCAATAGAGGAATGATTAAATAAATCATGGTTCATGCATACCATGAAATATTACATAGAACTGATAAAAATGAGAGAGTTCAGCTGGTACTAACATAGAAAGGTTTCTAAGATATATTGTTAGGTGGTTGTGCTACTTGAATGTTTTACAGCAAGAAAACATTTGTGTATTACTAACTTAGAATAGAAAATTTTAATTTAATTTTTAAAAAGAAAGTAATTGAAAAATAAAAATAGAGCTTTTTAAAATAAAAAATAAATAGAATAACTTAGAAAAATCTCTAAATGAATGTCAACCTTTTGATTAAGTAAAGATTAAAATTTTCATGGTACTATGAATGTGCATCCTGTGGTTAAGAATGTAAAATGCGATAAAAAGTTAAAACGAAAGACAAATACTATATAATCTCACTTATAAGAGGACTCTAATGAACAAAATAAACTAATGAGCAAAATAGAACGAGAGACATAAAAACGCGGAACAGACTGACAGCAGCCAGAGGTGGGGAGGCACGGATAATGGTGGAAAGAAGGGGAAGGGACAAGTCAGAGACCATGCATGAATGACTCACGGATAGACAGTGGTATGGGGATTGACTGTGGGGCAGGGCTGGGCTGAGCAGAGGAGGTCAAAGGGGGAAAAATTGTGATAGAATAAACAATAAAAAACTCCTAAAAATCAATAAGAAAAAAACATCTTAACAGAAGAATGAGAAAGTGATGGGAGGAGGTACTTAATAAAAAGGATTTTCAAGTAAAAAAGAATTAAGCTTAAATTTTATAATAATATAAACAAAAAGTACAACATTGTGAAATTGACCATTTGTTGTGTATTCGATTCCACATTTTTAAGAGACCACTGTTGTTTCCATTTCCCTTCAATCTGATAGAAGAGTTTTAGAAATTTTTAAGTTTAAAAATGTTAGTAAATAAAGTATTTTAGGAAAGATTAATACAAAATTATGTAACTTGAAATAAAATGTATTTTCAATTACAGTTCATTTTATGACATTTCATTGTCTCGAAAATAAAGTCTAGATTCTTCTAGAGGCTTAAAAAGAAGTGAATTCAATGTTTATTCATTTATCACTAAGTAATCTGGACTAGGCCCCGTGGCTCTAGGGTTTTGCTTAAATTGTTTGTATCTAAACTGTTTCTTAATAAACAATTTACAGATCTTAAGTGATACTGGAAGTTGTTAATGGTATTTTAACAAGGCTGTCATTGAATATAAATCAATAGGCTGAATTCCTATTGAGGCGAGTACATAGCATGGGATAAGAAGTAAAAGGAAATAAATTTGAGGCAGAACAAGGTTAACAAAAGAAGGCAGTTCATGAGAAAACAGTTCTCTAGGGAGCATGAGCATCTACATTTTAAGAGAATGGGTGTGAACAACAATTATGTGTTAGACCCAGGCACTGACAATGCAAGGCCACAAGAAACATTCTCTCTGAACCTCTCAACTTCTAGGATCTGCATGTCTGAAAACAACTTCCTAGCATGGTTGTTAAAATGCAGATTTCTCAGTGCAACCTAGAGTTTAAAGCAAAATGTAGCTTAATGTCTTATATTTAGACTCTCTAAACATTAGTGCATTTTAATAAACTTCTCAGGGGATTATTTTGCACTCTAGCCTGTTAAACTGTTATCTTGGATTTTTGTTTGGTAAGGGAAATACCACTGAATCCCAGCAGCTCATCTGCACCAAGACCTAGACTAAGCTTGAAGAGAGGCTGGAGCAAGGCTGGAATGGCATCCAAGTTTTGGATGTTGGGTATGGGCCAATCAACATGGAAGTAACTAACAACATACGTTGCCACAAGAACACAAACAAAACATATGGTAAACTTTCAGAGTAGCTAAAATTCTCTTTAGACACAGAGATATAAAACTATTTTCAGTGGATCCTGGGATCCTCCCTTTCTTCCTACATAGTCATTCAAGGAAATTATATGTATGTTGAGTTTTTTGTATGTGTATGAGTGAAGCAGCATTGCAACATCTGGGTAGAATTAATTCATTTAACAACCAATGGTTTACCATCAGAACTAGACTCAGAAGACACAAATATATGTTAAGACTTACTCTGCTTTCAAGAACCTCACAGTTTAGTGCAGAAGACTGATAGGGAAATAAAAATACTGGGATAAGTGCTAACAGAACTATAGGAATCACTATTCACATATTCAAGCAACAAGTTCATAAAATGACTATGGGGTATCAGGTTCCCGATATACCATGGTGAACAAAAATGTGGTCCCTGCTCGTTTGAGGTTTTCATTTTGGTGGGGAAGGCAGACAATAAGTACTTAAACCCATGACAAAATAGGTAATGACAAATTGTGAGAAGGGTGGAAGAAAACTGGATGCATGTGGTTGCTATGCAATTACCAGGGACAAAACCAGCCAATTAAACAAAATTTTTAAAATTCAACTTCTAACTAGATTTCAAAAACATTTGCTCTTGAGTCTGGCAAAATATTTTCTGAACTGTTTATGTGTTAGCAGCCTGTCAAATGATTGCAGGGTGAAATCAATGCTCTTTTCCTGTTGTCACATTTGCAAATCAATTTATAGCAACACCTGAAGTAAATTCCTTGTAACTGACAGCTCTTTCTGTGACAGGAATCTTCCAGATACATACCTTCCTTTCATTCCACTCAAGCTTACTTTTTAAACCAGCTGGGTATTGTCACTTATGTTTTTTTACATGTATAATATTTTACTTCCTCACAACAGTAACTTTGATATGGTTTTTATGCCTGACATAATCTGGACTGGAAGAGCAAAGGCAGTTGAATCAACTAACCAAGATTAGAAAAACAATTTAATAGAAACTTCAGCCCCCAAGATGTGAATGGCAAATTCAGAAAAAGAAAATGGGCTATAGAGAATTGTTCATTACTTTGGTGCCGCCTTTATAATCACGTTGAGAACTACAGGATTCTACACAATGGAAGATGCTTTGCTGTCTTAAAGGAAATTTGGCATTTTGGCCACTGGCATTAGAAGAACAGATAAAAGTGATTCTAGGCTGTTTTGTCCAGATATTCCCTCAGATGCAGCCCCCCAACTACACAGGCAGCCTCTACATATATCTATGTGATGATTCTGGCATGTTCCATGCTGTTACGCCTTGTCTCATTCATAGCTCTATACCAGTATGTGCCCTGTATGGGTTATATGTTCAAAATACCTGTTGAATGAATAAATTAATTATATTTGAAGTATTAGAATTATTGAATACAGTTGTCATTTGTGAACATATGAGAATATGTTCTTTCATCTATAGGCTCATGATAAAATAATTGAACATGACCTTTAGTGATAGACAAGTGCAGGTTAAATTCTGTATTTGGCACTTAAAAATTATGTGACCTTGAGAAGTTACTTAACTACTCTTAGCTTTAGTTTCCTACTCTTTAAAATAACAAAGCTAATAATAGCAATCTCTCAGGAATATTGTAGAAATTGCCTGACTATTGCATAAAAATAACTTAATATACTGAATAGGCCTCAAAATGGACTACTTTTAATGGAAATTTAAGTCACAGATGAAGTTTGCCAGCTAGCAGTAGTGCATTCTATAAAACTTCTTAAGATATTCTTATAATTACAGTGAACTATTTTAAAGCATCTCTCTAAGACGTTTTGAAGTTCTTTGAATTAATAAATAACTACATTCATCAAGTGCAAGATAAGTGGTATTTGCATTTTCAGTGCCTAGCAAACATTCAATAAATATTATTTGGGTGAAAATATGATTTAACAGTTTTTGATAAGTTGACCAGTTATAAATTGTGCTTTTGAGGCATAAACTTAAATGATAAACTCAGCAATAACATTGTATTATATAATCTGATGATCTGTAAACAGAACTATTTTTTAAACAAGAGAGAAACTTAACTGTCAACCTAAAATGACAATTAAAGCAAGATATAAATAGCTTCTTGGTCAGTCAATAAAAATGGACAAGGAAACAGGCACTCCTCAGCTAAAACTTCACAGACAGCGGAACTGACAATTTTTGGTCTCCTTCTCCCAAGGACTGTTGCATTTTTTTTAGACTTTTTTTTTCTTACTTATCTTTTTTTCAATTTACAGTCTAAAAATGCCCATCCTAAACCCTTCTTACATGTTTTCTCAATTCCCAGTATAAACAAATAAGTCAAATATTGCCTTTCAAACTTTACTGTGCTTTTTTACTTATAACAACAAAATGCATTGAGTGCAAAGAAAGCATGAAAACAATGTTCTCAACAATACACATGCAAAGCAATTTTAGACATTCAAATGAAATTCTTGAAAAAAATGGTAGATTCATGAGAAAGCCCAGATTGCATACTGTGATCTCTTTTGTATATCCTCTCACCTTTCATCCATTCATTCCTTTATCCATTTATTTGTCTACTTATCTATATGTCAATTTTTCTGTAATTTTGATTTCATAAAACAAGTATATGCTTTGGGTGTGTTTTTACTTAAATTTATTATTCTTATTCTTACTTAAGGTAGCATTTGATGCTAGAATGTTCACTGGGATGTTCCTATCTCAAAGTCAGTATCCAATTTTTAGAGATGTTGTTCTTCATTTAAATGAAGTAAAGGGAAGAAACCTACATGTGTATTGTATTGTATAACTATACATGAATAATAGATGGAGGTTACCCTTTGTCTTCATTTCTATAGAAGCACCAAATAGAAAGAGAGGGAAGTCCACTAAAAATAAACAATACTTTTTAAAATACTTTTAAAAAAGAAAAAGTGTTAAGGATCTAGAATCTTTGCCTTTCTTTCCCCTCACAATCAAAGGAGCTGTGCAGTGCTATTACTTCCTTGTTCTTAAAAAGAAAACAATGAAATTCCTTGACAAGACTGCTGAAGAACTTTATGAAAAGTGCTTCAATAGAAGGAACAAACAATGTAGGAGCGTACAAGACCATGCACTGATTCAAGAAGAAAATAATTGCACTGCTTCATCTTGGCCATATTTCAGCTTGATACCTGTCTAGGATTTTTGATGAAAATACTTTGGGAGAGGCTATTAGGAGTGAAAAAAATCTATGAAAACTATTTCTCTTATCCATGAAAAAAAAAGGGCATCAAATATGAAGTTATTTATCCTCTTAATACAGTAAATGCTTTAGAACAGTGTTCTAATTATGCTGTAGCATTAGCAGTTGCCATCTGTACCTACAATTGCACATAAGGAAAATAAAAAATTATAGTCAATTATATGTCTTATTAGGTCACAAAGTAAACATCCTTATAAAATTAACCTGACAACAGCTAAGTTTTAGTCTCTGAGACTGCATAGTTCATATTTTTCTCTGCATTTTCTATCCTTGTTTATAACTACTCATACAGTTGCAGCAAGATTCTAGAATATTTTGGGATTCAGTTAAAGGATACTAAGTATATTTTTATCATATGCTATTTACCTTTCATAAAATTGAAAACACTAGATTTATATGACATTTAGAAAATTAATTCAAATGGACTTGACAAGCATGAAATGGAGAAATATCAGCATGTTTATGCATCTGTTCATCAAACCAGCATTTTTTGAGTACCTGTGGTGTACCAGGCCCTGTGAAAGGTGCTGGGTGTCCAGGAATGGCAGGACAGACATGGGCCCACACTCACAAAGTTCACCATCTAGTGACAATAACTTACATTTTTACTGTGCTTTCACAATATGTGAAGCATTTTCACAAACATTGCATTTTCTACTCACTTTTTAAGATAGGTGTTATTACCAGTATATGAATGACATTAGTAAAACTTGAGACTTTTAAGACTAGGATGTTTGGAAATAACTATAAATACATATACAGGTTATTCAACCACCAAAAATAGCCATTTATATTTTATTGCACTTAATGTTTTGTCAGTAAGCTCCAATAGAAGAATGAATCATATAGTAATTTAGACATGGACAGAGAGCAGGCTGACAGCTGTCAAAGTGGGGATTTAGGGAACTGGGTGAAGGAGAATGGTAGGATTGAAAAAAAAAGAAAATAAAGGATAAACACATGGACATGTACAGTGACTGCCAGGGATGGGTGAGTTGGAGGATATAGTGAGGATAAATGGTGATGGTAGGAGACTTGACTTCAGGTGGTGAACACATAATACATTATATGAATGATATACTACAGAATTGTATACACCTAAAACCTATACAATTTATTGACCAATGTCACTCCAATAAATTCAATCCAAAGGGAAAAAAGTGACAGAAAATAAAGGAATTACTAACTATAACAGTAGATAGGAGTAACAGGGGATTGGGAACCTAGGGGTAAAGGAAGGACTAACAAATACAAATAAAGGGAATAGTCATGACCTCTAGGGGTAACATATAGCACCCAAGAAAGAAACAAATCAGCCACATCTGTTAAAGTGGCTATGCCTCAGAAAGATAGGACATTACATGTGGAGGTGATGATGTGGAGAAAAGTACTCTTATGCACTGTTGATGGGATTGTAAATTGGTGCAGTCACTAGGGAAAACAGTATGGATGTTTCTCAAATTTTTTAAACTAGAACTGCCATAAATAATCCAGCAACTCCACTTCTGGGTATATAGCCAAAGAAAATGAAAACAAGACATTGGAAATACGTATGTACTCCCAAGTATATTGCAGCATAATTCACAACAGCCAATATATGGAAACAACCTGTCTGTCAGTGGCTGAATGGGTAAAGAAGATGTGACAGTGGAATATTTTTCAGCCATGAGAAGGAAGGAAATCCTGCCATGGGATTTGAGAATGGGACTTGAGGATATTAGGCTAAGTGAGATAAATCAGGTAGAGAAAAACAACTACTATACAACATCACTTATATGTGAATCTGTAAGAAAGAAGACTTGTAGAAACAGAGAGTAAAATGGTGGTTACCAGAAGCTAGGGGTGGGAGAGAGGTTTAAAGGTACAAACCTACACCTAATACATAAATAACTCCTGCAGATCTAATGCACAATATAGTGATTCTATTCAACAGTATTATGTATAAACATTGAACTTGCTAAGAGACTAGGGCTTAATGATTCCCACCACACAAAATAAATGATCATTATTATAGTACTTGATACAGGTGCTAGTAGTGATAAAAATGGCAATCATATTGTACTAATAAATGCATAAAACCAGCACATTATATGCCTTAAATTTACACAATGTTATATGTCATATATATTTCAATTTTAAACATCTGGAAAAGGGCTTTTACTCTGTAAGTCTGAGATTGAGACCAATCTGGATAGGGCACTACAGCCCAGTGGATGGCAGAGTTCACTTATTGCAGGGCTGCCCTGGGATCACAACCTGGACATGCCCTGCCAGGGTGCTGAGGGAGGTCCCAGGGAGAGGGTCTTCTGGCCACAAAATGCTACAGGAGCCTACCAGGAGACAGGATGCACAGAAACCAAGAACTGGTTCTCTTCCAGGATCCTTTTAGGGTCCTTCACTGATGAATTTTACTCTTCTGCCACCTGGCAAGGGAGAAATGTTCCAGCATTGCTAGTTGGAGCCACAGAGGGTAGATTTGAAACTTCAAGGAGTAGAATGATTAATGGCACATGGGTTTGTCAACAACATTTAGATAAATTACGCCATGTCCTTTGCTTGTCACAACCATACAGTTGGGGGTACATATCTTATTTTTGTATCGTGGGTAAAATCATTTAAAAATACATTCTATGTGATTATTTCTAAAAGTTAAAGAGTTTTAAACTTAAATATTTTGCCCATAATTTAAAAAAATTAAAACTTACAAGCTAGTATTTAAAATCATTGAATTTGGGACCAGGCTATTTGGATCCACTTTCTGACTGTTAGACTGTTTACGGAAAAATATTTAACCTCCTTGTATCTTTGTTTCTTCATTAAAAACAAACAAACAAAAAATAAGACTTTCCTCATATTTCTTATGAAGGTTATATTGGATGATGTTTGCAATGTTCTTGGAGTATAATTGGCACATACATAACGCTCCTTCTTAGGCTACTATTGTTATCATATTTTATTAAGTTACTCCTCTCATTAAAAATAACTTAATATCTATAATAAAGTATAAAGATCTACAAGCACCCTGGGAAGTAAATAGTCACATACAAAACTACAAATGTCAAGCTACATACAGCATTCATTCAATGCAATCCTAGAAAACAGGATAATGATGTGTATGTTTGAGGAAAAGGAGATAATTAATAAGTAATCCCATAAATAATCTAGTGGTTTCTTATCTGCATATAGAGACAATAGAAAAATAAAACAAAAAATATACCTGTCCCTTAAAAGTTCATCTACTTATAAATGTATATTGTCTGAGGAAAATGACAGCATGTTTTTTCCATCAGAAAAATTTAAGGGAGGTTTATTATTTTGGTCTTGTTTTAAATCTAATATGTGATATTTTTCTATTAGGAAATAAAGAACATGTACATAAAATAAAAATAACTGATCTTCCTATTCAGAGAGAAAAAGATGTATTTCTTTTTAGTTTTTTTCTCTATGCCTATACATGGATATAAGCATATAGAAATATACATTTTTTTAAATTGATGCTCTACTAGATGTGCAGTAGTATTCTACATTTTGCTAGATGCGGGTTGGCACTTAATTATAGTTTTATTAGTTATGGTGATTTTGGAGGTTTTCAAATACATATTTCAGCTATCTGTCAATGTTGGTTGTATTTCTTCCTTTCCAATCATTATGCTTCATATTTTCACCTCCGCCCTATTATATTGGCCCACTGTATCAGTGATAAGTGGGAAGAGTGAGAGTAGACATTTTTGTTTCATTCTTAATGACGACAAAATCTCCATATATTACCATTAAGTGTGATGTTATCTATAATATTTTCTGTCCATATTATTTATAAAGTTTACAAAGTTTCCTTTTATTCTTAGTCTGTTGAAAGTTTTTAATCATGAACAGGTATTGAATTTTGTTAAGTATGTTTCTTCAGTTAATTTATAATTATGGTAAATGACTGTTTGCTTTGGAGATAGAAATATATATATAGTTTCATATATACATATTGTATACATGTGTTTTATGCATATAAAAATCCACATATGTGCTTTTATATAGAAAGAACATTTCAGGATACTTGAAAAACTTAACAGCAATCTGTTGCCTATGTATAAAAGGTCTAGGTATTTGGGCTAGCAGGAAGGTTTATTTATACGTATTCCTGTGCTGTGTGAAATGTTGACTATACTCATATATAACTTTGAAAAACATATACCTCTGTTTTTTAATAGTTATTGCATTTGGATTTAAGTATTTTACTAGCTTATATTTGAAATATAAAATGCAGCTTTGAAATAATTTTTCCCATTTATTTGAGTTTCTAAACTTTTGGAAATGTCTTCTATTTTGTTACATTTCCTAAGCACTGTTGTTTGAGTTAGAACAGTTACTTCGTTGCACTTAGAGAAATGTTAATTTTAATGCCAGATTCATAGCCTTTGAATTTCTGTAGCTTTATAAATTATATATATATTTGTTGGGGCTACTGTACCATATTGGTTTATCAAGTTTTTCACCTCACTTTTTTTATTTACTCTTCTGATGAAATTTAAAATTTGGTCACATATTAATATGCTTACTTTCACCAATCACACTTGGACTTTTCTTCACATCACTAATTTCTACTTCTTCATAAACTTACACACACACACACATATATATATATATATATATATATATATATATATATATATGCATTTTCTAGGGTACATCAGTGTTTTGTTTATCCTAAAACATTGTATGCAGCACAGCATTTGACATACAGGTGCCCCATAAATATTTGATGAATACATGAATAAGTGATTACATAAATTCATCAAAACTCAAAAAAATCCAAATTAAACAAATCTAGATTCATGGCATTTAATGCCATATAGTTTACTTTAATTTGTAACTAGAGCTCTGAACCATTTATTACATTATGAAGATGAGATAAGCTAAGCTAAGACAAGGTAAGATAGGTGCTAAATGTATTATTTTCCATTTACAGTTTTTAAAGATTTTTTGCTTACATTCAATTTTGTAACTACAGTTACAGTATTTGTTTAGTTTTAATGAATGTTTTTATACATAAGGTTTCCTATTCCTCTATTCCGAATTTTGAACCATCTTTTGTAGGCTTGAAGATATATTTTAGTTGCCTCCTCAGTGAGGATATATTGATCATTTTTTTTATCTGAGAAAATGTTTACATATTTAAAATATGTCTCTATATCTCTCATACATAAATAATAGAAGCTTATCTATAAAGAGAATTCTTTATTAAAAAAACAAAAGCAGAACACTTTATATTCCACTCTGTCTTCGTATACAATGTCTTAGTGAAGATTCTGAATCCAGTGTGTCTTTTTATTTGCTGTCTTTTATCTTTAAAGTTCAGAAATCCATAAGGGCATACCCAGGTGTTTTGAGGAGCCTTAGGTTTTATATTTTCAGATTTTTCTTTAGCTCAGAAAGATTTTCTTTTCTTTTAAATTTAATTATTTATATTTTGCTATTTTTCTTTCTATTTCTGAAACAGTAATGTTTCTTTGGTCACATCTAGATCCTTCATATTTATCATTATCCAGGTCATCATTTTTATCTCTTTGATTTTGCTCAGGTACTACAGAAGAAACTCTCAAAATTTTCTCCACTTCATTGATAATTTTATTTAATTATTTTTCTCCGTGCTCTTTCCTCTCTCAAATCCTATTTAATTTTTGTATTGATTTTTGTATTTTTTGCAATTTATTTTAGCTTTCACTTTTCCTCTTCTTTCATTTAATCCTAGTCTCTCTTTAATAACACCTATTAAGAGTTTTGTAGACATTTCTCCTCCTGAATCTTTTAGAATACATCTGGAATATAATTTGTAACTTTCTCAGCTATTTCAGAAATAAACTAATTTTCAAAGCTACCTTATTAAGTTGCCTTATCAAGTCACTGCTCCTTACCATCATCCAGCAGAGCCTCTTTATGATATGTTGACTCATGTCAATTGTTCTTAATGATAACTACTATTGAATTCTGTACAAACCTCAGTATGTTTTCCTCTCCTCCTTTTCTTCCTTTTCCCTTTCTCCTTCTCTCTTCCTCGTTTTGGTCTTTGTGTTCTTCATTTCCTTCTTTCTCACACAAATACATACATATACACACACATTCCCATTACTACCAAGTTTTGTTATTTTGTGCTGCTCTTTTCTTTTTTCATTTTAAGTATTTTAATTGGAAGTTAATGATAAGCCTATCAGAAACACCTAATCCTCTGTCATCTTTTAGACAGGCACCTCAATTATAATTTACCTCTGTTTTTTTGCTGGATATCATTTTGCAGAATCCCAAGAGCTCTTATTTACCCCAGGTTTTTCTTATAAGGAACATGCCTAATCAAAATTAAATTTAAAAGATTGGGATGACTCACACACTGAAATACCTAGTGAAGACATTTTTGCTCTTGATCTTTTATATTGGGAGCCAGGTCACTAGAAATCCCTCTCAGTGTGCACTCCAGTGGAACATTGAGAGATTTTTCATTTGGCTTATTATCAGGTGATTACACATCTCTGTCTGCCTTGGACTATCCCAGATTGTTCTATTGTGTTGGCATAGTTATAAATAGTGTTCCTTTCACTCTCAAAAGCACCCTGGTTTGCATGATAAATTACATGATCACTTTACATGAGACCATGAGGTCTGATTTGAATATATGAGTCATATGCCTAAACACCCTATTCATACTTCCGTAACATCATGATGTAATTTTAATGGAATTCAACTTGAATAGGTGAAAATTACAATTAATTAATTGTACAATTCAATTACTAATACCTAACTTGATAACTGAAGGGACCCTACCACCAACAACATTCAAAGCAGATTACTAAACCCCGGTTGATAGGCTGGTACTTTATGTCTACTAGACAATAATATAGAATATGCGTATGTACAAGTAGATAGCCAAGTACTTTTAAATATAGACATTCTAGAATTTTTGTTCTTCCTTTCTAAAAATCTTAGGTAAGCCCTATTCGTCCATGGATCACATATCTGATGACTAAAATATAGTTTTTCCAGTTTTAAAATCCTCGCATACCCAAGTTCTTGTCTTTGAGGTGTCCACTGATAGTTCCCTCTGCTGTCATGAACAAGAAGAGCCTTATCAAAGCCACCCTGTTGCAGGCCTACACTATGCCCTAGCCACAGTATTTATTCATATGTGAAAGATGTGATCCTTTGGAGAGCATATCATCTCACACACTAAACAGTGACTATATAGAACTTTCAGATTAAAGAAAGGGTAAATAATATATCACAAATAATGCAAAAGTATGAACAGAATTTAGTCCAATCCCCACTTTTGCTGATTATTACAATAATTTTAATCTTTGGAGCAGTTACTAACTTCACTCATCCTCAATTATTTTCTCTGAAATGGTGATAATAGCAGAATCGTTGGGTTGCTGTGAGAATAAGAAAAACTAGATGTAAATCACATCATTAAAACCCAGGTACAATTCTTTTATAAAGTACAGCTATTATTAAGGAAAAATTAAAGGAATAATAGAGAATTACTGCACTTCTTAGAAAATTTTAATATTAACAAACAAGAAAAAGTGAACTAAGTGAATTTTTGATATGTCTATCTTTTGTGTCAAGAATAGGCTTCAGTCAAGAAATGGTAGCACCACCAAAAGTAGAAAAGAAAATAAATTTAAGATGACTGATGACCTAGTTAAAAAGTACATGGAATTTTGAAAGCCCCTAACCAGATACATTTTATCTCAGGTTACTAAGAATGCCAACAAATAAGGAATTTAATTCATATATTAGTTCACCTAAGAGAGAGGACTTAATATAATAATGGCTCTGTTTTGTTAAATGTTCTCTATTATAAACCTAGACAAGACATGAATTTTGCTATGTGAAGAAATCAAGGCTAGTAGATAAGAGAAGTAAACTGGGACCATGGGGTGGCACATACCATTCACTTTCATGTAAAATAGAAGAAAATGTAGATGTTGCTTGTCAGTTGCATATGCAAAAACACTTTAACGAACTATAGCTATATGATTCGAAAGTGTCATAGTCCTACAGAAAATCTAGTCAGTACTTTTTGATATTTAATATAAAATATCTAAACCAAAGCTTTCTACTTCTTATCCTCCTATCTTAAGGGTTACTAAACATGTCTTTTGCTGCCTTCAATCCACTGTTGAACCGCTCATTGAGTTCTTCATTCCCCTGTTGTTATTATTTCGTAATTTTAACTTTCTTATGAAAATGTCCACCTTTTATACATTTAGTTATTTCCTATGTTTTTATAAATATATCAGTTGTAATTGTTTTAAAAGTTCTTGCCTGTAATTCAAATATTACAACATCTATGCTTTTCTGTTTCTTTCCTCTTGATTTTCAATGAAGATATTCTCTTTGAAAGCTTAGTTTTTTCTTTTTTTAATTGAAAGCCAAGCATTGTGTTTTTGAAAACAAAAGTGGAAAAGTTCCAAATATATTACTTTCATCAGAGAAGTTCAGCCTTTTCTCTGCTAGGAAGACAGAGTGGAGGCAGAAAAGTGGCTGACCACCTTGATTTAGGTTTTTATTCAGAATGTGTCAAATCCTTCTCCTCAGCACTGAGACTATAGGGATCTCTGCTCTACTTTTCAGAGGTTTTCAGCTTATAGATTTAGTCTCATACCCTGTGAAGCTTCAGAATTTAGCAAATATCTTGAGGGGAAGCCTGGCCGTGTGTGAGTACCCTTAAGTCACCAATTATATCACCCTGAGCTTGATCAACTGCAAAATCTTTGCTGTTCATCTGTCTCCCATCTTCCGCCGAGGCTAAGACAGGATCTTTATTCACCCTCCAGCCAACTCTACACTATCAAGCACCTTCAGGTCAAAGCAGTTGTTACAGATTATTTTCAAGTCAATTCTCCTTTCCTTGAGGACTTTTAACTGTTATCTGTCTTGCTAGTGGATCCATGTCTCCTATGTATAATGAAAAAGTGTGACCTATGTATAATGAAAAAGTGTGGGCAGTTTCACTGTATTTCCCCAAGTTTGAGCTAATGATTGCAACCTGCTATGCAGTGAAATTCAGTAACTTAGCAAATATCAAGGGGAGAAAATATGAGGTCTTGCTACTCTCCGATGTTGTCACTCCAGTCCTGTGTAACTGCCAAAACTTTTCTGTTCCTCTGTCCCCCAGCAGCAGTGCTCTTCCTGGGCTAAGCCCAACTCTCAGCCGTAGTTGCATCCAGAAGTGACAGCAAACCTCCAGGGACAGCCTCAAAGCCTCAGCTCACACTTACAAGTTTCATGCTTTTCTTGAATTATACTCCCTCTGGCCCTTATTATTTGGCTGATCTCTGATGCCTTACATGTATTACTTCTGTAATCGATCCAGATTTTGTAAGTGCTCTTAGTGGGAGCATTGGTCTGATGCTAATTATTCCATCTCATTAGAAGCAACAGTCTTATGTAGGTTTCACTGAGTGCAATATAGGTTTTAATAGAGAGAAGGATCTGGGCACTGTGAAAATAATTTAAAGTATGTTTATGAATTGGAAAGAGAGCAGTGAAGTCTTCCATTTAAACTTTCTAAGATTTTTGAATCCAGGAATCGCCTTGTGGATCTTTCTACCTGTCTATTTATCTATCTAGCATCCATCCACCATTACATCATAATTTATTACATTACTAATAAAGAATGAAAACTTTTTCTGAAAAAAAATAATGAATAGTAAGAATCTAGGTGCTAATGTTTTCATTGTCTTTATGAGTTAAATGAATAAATCACATTGTATGATAACTACTTCTATAACTGAAATGTTTTCTTTGATCTTAGGTTATTCAATTATTTATGCCACTATAGATATAACATTTATTGCTTTTCACCCATTATTAATTATTTTAGAATGTTCTACCAAAATTTCTTTTTCTATCAATTATATTTTTCTTTGAAAAATGTATAATCTCCCAGCCAGTGCACACATAACCAGGTTGCAAGCCAGGTCTCCAGCCAGGTCCTTAGCTGGAGGCAGGTGAAATGCACCATACATTGATGTCTCTGTCCCTTTCTTCCTCTCTCCCTTCCCCTCTCTCTGAACATAATAAATAAAATCTTTAAAAACATGTATAATCATTGAGTCTGGCCTATTATAAACAGTGGATAATATGTAATGTGAAAAATATGAAAAAAAATGTATGTATACTTGTTTAAATTAAACCCGTTTCTTTCCTGAAAGGGCAAAAATGGAAAGTAAGGTTACCTTGAATGAAACTTAAAAAATAAAAATATGGAAAACCCTATTGCTACAGTAGAATGAGACAGCAGGTAGTTTTGAATAAGGAGAGAAAAAACATGAAGCTAGAAGCCAAAGCTTTGAGTAATTAACAATATTTAACCACCATAAGCATCATTAGCATCTATATGCAAATACAAGAGTAAAGATGACTATATTTACATCGTAGGATTAATCTCCTCATAACATAAATGGAACTATTACTATTTTAGGTCTGGTGCCATTTTCTTAAATATGTAGGAAAGGTAAAGTAATAATTTTTTTTTTTTCCAGTGTATGGTTGCCTTTCACCTGCCTCCAGCCATAGACCTGACTAGAGACCTGGTTTGCAACCTGGTTATATGCCCTGGCTGGGGAATCGAACCTGCGACCTTTGGGTTTGCAGGCCGGTGCCTTAACCACTGTGCTACCAGCCAGGGAAATAAAGTAATAATTTTAAACAAATATTCTATATTTAGACTATAATTAGTATTTTATATGCATATTATGTCAATTTTCACAACAACCACTTAAAGTAGATAAACTTCATCCTGTTTAGTCACAGAAAAGTAAAGTGACAACCTGTGAAATTTACCAGGTCACAGTTTAGTGTCAAAGCTGTGCTGGAATTCTTTGCTATATATCATTGACTTGTATAATTGTCTGCAGCAATGGAAGTGTTCTATTTCTGCATTAATACATAGGTACTAGCCATATATGGAGATTGAGGACTTGAAATCTAGCTAGTGAAACTGAAGAACTGAGTTTTTAATTTCATTTAATTTTAATCAATTAAAATTTAAATAGTCACAGGGGTCTAGTAGCTACCACTGGACAGCACAACTCTAAAATAATTAGACTATACTAACTCCTGGTCCTGAAAACTCTTGGGGTGTATACAGAAACATCACATGGGAAATTTTTTCTTAGAGCTCATCAACCAGAATATCACTCCTGGATAGAAATCAATATCATATATAGAAAAGAATGTAGTATATTACTGGCCCTTATTAGTAAGTAAAACAGTAAATAACTCATCTGTAAGCACTTTGTGTGGAATAAACAGTATGTAATTCAGTGCTTTCCTTAAGTCAGAGGGCAATTTCCTCTTACTTGGATTTGTTGTGAGACCATTTGGATACAACACACTTAACACCAAACTAGGAAAAGAATGGAAGAGAGGAGAGAGAGGTGAAGCTGGCTGATGAATTAGATATTGGTATTATGGGGCTAAATGGCAATTCCAGGAATTTCCTTACTTCCTTCCAGATCAGCTGGGTGGGGTATGCTGAGTAAGTACAGCAGCAGCAGAGGACATTTAATATGGTTTTCTTCAGAGCATGTGAGGTGACTCCTTCCCCTGGCCTGCTCTTCCTCTTGCCTAGTGATTAAAACAAATGAATTACATCACAGGACATGTGTGTCCTTGATTCTCTCTAGGAAGAGGATTCTCACCCCTTCTTTCCCCACTTCTTAATCTAAAGAGTAACTCTTTTACTCTATAAACACTTCAATAGTGTTTTGCTTTATATGTGAAGCCTCAAAAAGCAAACTGATGTTTCCCATACCGAAGAACATTTTGTAAATAAAAACTGTTTCCTCTTCCTGGGAACCCAAATTCCACCAAAATAAATTCAACTTTTTCTCCGTGTTTTATTTTCATAGTTTGACTCCTAAAAGATCAGAACTATTAAGTGCAAAGCATTCAAGTGCTTTCATTCTTCCTTTTCCTCATAGTTATTTTTCAGGCTTTATTAAATCGAGTGCTGGCTGCACAGCACAGACGGGAAGAGAATTTGATTGACTGCACAGGTGTTAGCGCCGCGCATACATACATTCCGAGGACACAGCGGGCCGGCTGCCCTCGGAGGCGCGCTTCTGAAAAGAGTGGTTGACTCAGGCCCCACTTATACCCAGCTCAGCTCCTAAAAATAGGTGCCAGCTTGCACGCGTTAGACGCAAGGCTGAAATAAATGCAGCCGTCCCATCCACTTGCTTGATAGACCTTTCAGTGGAGCTGGCCTCCGCTGCACACTCCTTTCAGGGGACTGGGAAATTTGCTGTACCCAAACCAAGGGAGGAAACTATTCTGTGAAGAACTGTAAAGATATTTGTCATTTCCACGCCAACTTGTGGTTAAGACTAAATATTACCAAAGGTATGTGTACTGTAGTCATTGATATGTGTCTGCATCCAAGGTTGTAAAATGTTCTTGCCGATTGCCTGAAATCAATTAACACCATAAGTCCAATTGTATTTGCTATAAAGAAATCTTCAGCTGGATTTTGTTTTTATGACAGTATTTACCATTACTTTATATTATTAAATATAGGGATTCAGATATTAAAATCTTTGTAAAATTAGCATTTTTCATACTTGGTATTGAGGATTAATGAGCCAAACCTGATGAACAGTCATGAGTGAAAATTATACTTCAACTAACGGCTAAAGGGGAAAACTGAAAACTGAAAAGAAAAAAAAGTTTATTCATAATGAGCATCAATTGATAATATATGCAATGGATATAGTTAAAAATATAAAATGTATTTCTTAGAACTTGGTGAGGGAAAGGAAGAAATTTAAATATTTCCAACTGTTACGGCTTGCTCAGAGAAAGGTATGAAAATGATCCCTTCACCAGCCTAGTTTGATCTTGTACTTCTTGCTGGAGCTGCAGTCCCACCTCCTCTGGGAGTCTTACTGGAGTAAAGGATGAAAGAATCAGGTTGTTACATGTATTGCAGAATTAAGAAAAACGCTGCCAGGTGGATCTGCCAGCTCTAATTATAGTAACTACAAACTTAAAGAGAGAAGACTGAGATTTTACTTTAAATGTCTTATGACCTACATACTATTTCAAATGGATTTTTGCTCTTCAATTGCCTGCGAACACCTTATTTTGGTCGTGTGCTATAAATGTTTAGATGTTACTTACTGAAGTGATTTGGGAGAGACATTGTAACAGAAACTCTTAACACACCAACTAAAAGCAAGGACGCTTGAAGATTACATAATACAGGGTTTAAATTTAGCCAGTTGATGCAGAACAGAAAGATATTTTATGTTTACCAGACCTCTATTTGGTCACTGATGAGCTGTAGGTTGTTTGCATTATTTTAAAATTTTATGTGAAGGGTGCCAAAGGATGAGTTAAATATGTACCTGAGCTCCATTCAGAGCCATGGATTTTAGCATGAAAGAGACCTGTTTTGAGTTTTAAAGATATGACCACTGAGTGGCAAAAATACTGGGTGAGAGATAAGAAAGCCTTGATTTCTATCCTTAAATATTTCTCTACGTGTCTGCCTAATATACAAATATTTCTATCTTCCTGTTGTCAACATGTAAATGAACAACGAAATCCATTTTTTAAAGTCAGTCAGCATTTGAGACGTCGGCATTATGGCAAAGTGCTAGCTGTGTGGGAAAAGCGTTGTCCGGAGTTTGGGGTAAATGTTTCTGCTCTCATCCAGCGTTGGGCATCTTTCAGGAACAGCTTCCCCTAACCACCTAACAAATAAAGGTGGACATTTTTTTAATGATCACCGAGAGTTTTACTTCAGAGAATGGTTGTGTAAAAACGTCAGTCTGGACTTCAAGTCTTCCTTGATTACAGGAGAAGAGATTTATTTTGGGGTAAAACGCCCATACAGTTCATAGGTAGTTGACTCCTGTTGATCACTGGTAGTGCTGCAGACAGAGACCGGGTCCAGGTTCTTGGTAGTTGCTAACAGTGAACTGAAGAGAGTAGACAAGCAGAGTTCAGCAAGCAAGCGAGATTTATTAAGAAAAATGCACTTCCCCAGATAGAGGATCGGGCCACTTCTGCTAGTGGAAAATGGCCCCCATCCCCCAGCGGGGAGGGGTGCAGACGTTACAGGGGGCTGGGTCTTTCTGAATCCCTTTGTTTCGTTTGGTGGACTTTTTACCATGCAAGTGGCAAAAAATAATTATGTAACTTTTAAGCTTCAAGGGCTGCGTTTCCTACCATCCTTCTCTATTCACACTCAGGGGGTCAAACTGCAGTGCTAATTTATTATATATAATACATGATAACAAAACAAGGTGAAACAGTGGTCACTACTGCTAGGGCGCGCATGGGTGGGTCCCTTTGCGGGTGCTACAGAGCCTTTCTTGGTAACCAAGGCACTGGATGTTGACCGATGATAGTGTGGGACTCAGGGCTTCCTTGTTCTTATTGTGCCTCCTGCCTCAATAGCTACAGGTTGTATGTTCAATGGTTACAGCATTCTTCCTCCCACTGAACATTTGTCACAACTGAAAAAAAGGATGTGCATCAATATTCTTCTTACTTGTTTGGTAAAATATTACTTATGATGAGGCGATTTGGGGTTGGACTCACCTGCTAACTTGGGTACCGGAATTTCCTTTTTGGTATTTCCTTTTCTTCTTCTCCTTTCTCTCTCCTGAGCATTAAGAAACCGTTTTGTAATACCTGTTTGATAGCGAGGAGTCATGTCTAAATTCAGTACTTTATAGAGGAGGGGAGGCAATAAGTGTCTGGAAGTGTAATTTCAAGATTTTTGATGGAACAATCTGTGGGGGATGGAATTTAATTGACATTACATTGCCCATTTTATTTGCTTCCCACATCCTTTTTTTTTTTTTTTCAAAGCATCCAAGTTACGCTTTCAAATTTAATTAAATTGTAATTTGTTTTTCCTGTTTTTGAAATAAACATTTGCTTATTCAAATTAGAGGTTCATCCCTTCAGCCTGATGAGTAGCTTTAAACTTTTCTGATTCAAAAATGGGTCATCTTCTGTGTTAGATGAGCCCTCCGGCTCCCCTCCGCCCCCACTGTTTTGTCACTGGACACATTCTTTTTCACTTTTCTTTTTGACAAACTTTCAAGTAGATTTTTTTTTCATTTTTTTTCCCAGTAGAATGAAGAATATATCTTGTTGTCTGGTGAACTGAATGCTTTAGATATGTCTGACTGTTCAAAAGTAAATGATTGCCAAATTGCTCCAGACTTATGCATGAGTTAAAATAAATATAATGCTAAAAGAATTTATTTTGGGAAGTTTCTTTGTTAGTCAAAGATCTAATAGCATCTTCCCCCCCAAATCTGAAAATATCAGCCTGTGTATCTAAATGTGTTAACTTGATAGTTACCAGAGCAGAAAACTTAAAATTTTTTTGCATCACCATTGATTTTAAAAGTCAATTCCAACCTTGTAAATTATTTCCAAATGTTTTTAATGCTTAGTTAAATTTTAATATGTGCAGACTGAATAGAAAATAATGTTTAAATAGCAATTATTTATTTTGTTTGCAATTCATAGGAACTTAATTTATTGAAATAAAATATAGGTACCCCTCACATTAGAAAGTAGCTGTGTATTTTTTTAAACTACATACACTACATTTTTGTAATCATTTCAGCACTTGAAATTAATAACCTTTTGTTGTCTGTGGTGATGTTGCTTTAAGAAATGGGATCCTAGCCCTGGTTGGTGGCACAATGGATAAGGCACTGGCCTGCAAACCCAAAGGTTGCTGGTTTGATTCCCAGCCAGGGCACATAACCAGGTTGCAGGCCAGGTCTCCAGCCAGGTCTGTGGCTGGAGGCAGGTGAAAGGCAACCAACCATACACTGAAAAAAAAAAAGAAAGAAAGAAAGAAAGAAATGGGATTGGGATTCTTCCACCATCTCAAGCCTAATGACTATCTCCTTCCTGAAGGACCTGCTCACAGACATATAATGGACCTTGTCATTACTTTGACTTAGTTCCTGGACTCTCAGAATAGTCTCTCAGAGCATACTTTTCTTTCTTTTGACCTAAAACTGATTTTGACCCTCAGCATAATCTCCCCTCCTCAGCACATCCTGCTCACCAGGCCCCCCACCTTTACTTGCCTCCTGTCTGTCTTGGATCTACTCAGGGCCTGGGTGAAGATGGAAGGAGAGCTCTCGCTCAGGAGAAGGGCACTGCTAGATGGGGCTGTGGGGACCTGTTTATCAAGGAACTCTGCAGCAACGGCAAAGAAGAATCCAATAGTGGGAGAGAAAGCAAAAGGTCGTGAGCCAGTGCAACAGTACAGTGCATAAGGTTCGAGGGATGAGGCTCAGCTTCAAATGAAAATAAAACACAAGGTCAGAGGTATCATTGGCAAACATGTTTTCCCATCCAGTTGGTTCCCTTTTCATTTTGCTGGTGTTTTCTTTAGCTGAACAGAAACTTTTCAGTTTGATATAGTCCCATTTGTTTATTTGTTCTTTTATTTCCTTTGCCCTTGGAGAAGCAGCACTATTTACAATAGTCAAGAGCTAGAAACAGCCTAAGTGCTCGTCAGTGGATGATTGGATCAAAAAACTTTGGTACATTTACACACTGGAATACTACACAGCAAAAAGAAAAAAGGAACTCCTACCCTTTTCAACATGGATGGAACTGGAAAATATTATGCTTAGTGAAATAAGCCAGTCAGTGAAAGACAAAAAATACCATGTGATCTCACCCATTACAGGACAATAATGAACCAACCAAGCAAACAAGCAAAACAAAACCAGATTCATGAATACAATGAATAGGCCTTCAGTGGGCAGAGGGGAGGGGAGATGGGGGACAGGGGAGGAGGAGAAGAAGGGAAGCAATTTAGTCAAGGAACTAGTATGGAAGAACCATGGGCATGGACAACAAGTGGGATTGACTTTGTGTGGAGTGGGTGGGTGGGGAAGGGGACAAAGGGGAGTAAAAAGGGGATGGATGTAATACAACAACAATAAAATTAAATTTAAAACACACACACACACAAGGTCAGAAGTAAGGAGGACTAGGGACAAGATAGGGTAGAGCCTGTGATGGACTAGGACATGTATTTCACAATTAAAGCTAAGCACAATTTAGGAATGTTAGAGATCTGATATTAAGGGCTCCTGACCCCTAGATTCAGGAATCGGCCTGAGAGCTTCAAGAAACCACACTATACCTAATGTCACTCAGGTTGGGCTCCATTGTCAGTTACAATAGCAGCAATTGAGCTTCCCTGGACCCCCCCACCCCATTTTATTTGACCCCACATGCTTGAGCTAAATCCACCTCACCAAAAGCCAGTTCCACATTTTCCCATAAACGTTATTTTTCTCCCATTTCCAGGCTCATTCTCAATGACGATAGATGATAGATAATGATACATACATACATACAGATAATAAGGGTTTATGGTTTTTCACATATGCTAATACTCAACAATCATTTTATTTACTTTTGACTCCATGACACATTTACAATTATTCCTGAGAAGCTCAGATGTTTTCTATTCTAATATACAACTTAAAAATTTAAGAATGGAAACAAGTTTGTGGGTAATATTCTTTTTAAGCCATGTTGAATTTTAGAAGGCTTGGCAAGATTAGGGATTAAAAGTTACTAGCGATATATTCTGGGTGTAATACGAATGAAGCTGAGAACTGATGGATTGTGTGGTAACACAAAAACAAAAGATTAAGGATGGAACCCTTGAGACTATACATAGTTTAGTGTTAGGAATTGTGTGTGTGTGTGTGTGTGTGTGTGTGTGTGTATGTGTATGTATTTCAGGAGACAGATCATGATAGATAAGTGGTACTTTTGTCTGTTCTTTGCCACATATCAACTCCACACTCAAGTTTGAGATTTTATAAAGAACAATGCAGGAAGTGCTTTAAAGCATTTGCATTTTTAATTTCTCCTTTTAAGACATTTTCTTTAGTAACAATAATCAGACCTGGTGAAGTTTTATGACATTTTCCTCAAGCCCTGTACTGCTGGAGAACAGAACTTAGGGCTTTTTGCCACATCTGCTTTTTTGGTAGCCTCCCAACTCAGGAGTGTACTGGGACACACTGAAAACCTATTGAGGTCTTCCTCCTAGATCTTACAAATCAAGTAGGATACTACTTGTGATTAAATGGTCCTCCAAGGAAGAGTGTGTGTGTGTGTGTGTGTGTGTGTGTGTGTGTGTGTTGGTGTTTAAATGTTTGGCCTAGACTTGGCTCACTGGACTGAAAAGGCTAGTTATTTTCTTTTGGACCAAACTGTGATAAATACATTAATGTATTTGGAATTTTGTTAAGCTACAACACTCTTTTAATTGCTTCGTGCCGCTGTGTAGAAACAGGAGAATTTCTGGCAGAAAGTATTTGGCAGAAAGCCTGAAGTTGACTGCTTTTACTTTCCAATGAAACATTTTTTATGCAGTTCTAATTCTCACCAGCTCACATGGTATCCTGCTAATAAGCATTTCTGGCGATAAGCTGCATTTTGATGTGGGAGACTCACAGGTTCACAGGCAAGAAGTTTATTTTTGCTCTCACCTGGAAGATCTAATCCTAGATCCCACATAACATCTCTGTATTGTTTAAATAATTTTGTTGAAGAATGTAAAACTTATTTTCTACTCTTTAAAAAGACATAAAAAAGAGAAGTTAACAAAATCTGTCAACAGGAACAATAAAAAAAAAATGGGCATTGCATTTTGCGATTTTATTTCAAGTCAGATTCATTCAATAAATTCTTAATGGTCACATACTGTGTGTAAGTCATGATGTTAAATGTAAATTCTTATGAAGTTGGCCATTTTAATCACAACTGTCAGTTTGCTTGGCAGGAAATTGAGGAATTTTAGTTCTAGGTAATAATGAAAATTTAATACAAGTTTAGCAAAAATGTTAGGAGAGGCTCTGCCTCTCATTGTTAGAGAAAGCACAAGCATATCATTCTTAGGAAAGCCTTTATATTTTTCCTACATCCCTATCCCACATAAGGGCCCATAAACCGAATTTCTATTCCCATTCCCTTCCTGTTCCTAATTTCTCTGTTGCCATTTTATAAACCAATGAAACTAAGAGAGCCTTTGACTGAAATCATGGTCGATTATGGTTGTACAGGCTACTAGAAAACTTAAGAAATGGAAACTCATGTTGAGCCTTGGTGGTAGTTGATAACTTGCAGTTAAGCATCTAAAATTTTTAAAATGATCTTTAAAAACAAATAAGGAGATGCCTAACTATACAGTCTGAGTTCCCTTTCAAGTGAGTTTTCCTAATGCAATGGGTGGTCACACTAAATTGAAGTGACTTCTCCATATGTCCAAGGTTTTGGTACCTGAAAGAAATAGTTTAGGAAGGTGATTCTATTTAAAAGCTATGAAAGCCTAGCTTTATATAGAGTTTTACAAAGAAGCCCAGTGTGGTATATGTGTGTGTGTGTGTGTGTGTGTGTGTGTACAGGGTGAGGCAAAGGCTGCTTTATAGTTGTTCCTGTGGGAAATAAAACAAAATTATTACTAATATAAGAATAAACTCTGTCTTTCATGTCCTTCACAATGTTTTAAATTGCTTTTTGTATTTCACCGCCTTCAACTTCCCTCCTCTCACCTTCTACTATACTTGAGCTTAAATACAATAGGTCTAGGACAACTTTAGTTTGCAAGTTTTAATTAAATTCTTTGCAGATGTCACTGTCTTCATGTGCATGGAAAAGAGCAAGTTTCAATCTGATTAACATTTCAACCATGATTTTTACATTTCACCCTTTAAAAATAGGAGTGAAATAAGCAGTGTAAACTGAGTTCCTCCACCTATGGTGCACTTACAGGATTAGGATTTGAATCCGAGAGAAAAGAAACAAATGCCAATGCCAAAATTATTTTTAAGTGAAATAACTATAAATAAATGAAGGGATGATGAGGCTGGCTAAATATGTACTCCATGTGCTTCTTAAGCAGGGGAGACTATTAAATTACTTCCACTCTTTGCACTGGTCCTAATATCATTAGGAATCTGACCTCATCTCTTTCTTTTGAAATTACAGGCTGCCTAGTGTATGCAAAGGGTATTTAAGGCATGTTATTAGTGACAGGGAGAATAAGCCAGCACATGACTCAAAGTTTTGATACATTAAAAGCATGATAGCTTTAAATTATTAACATCCCTATTCTAAATTTAAAAGTCTTCCGAATGAATACAGCATTATCCAGTGACCCCCTACAATTATGGGGCCAGTAATCAGAAAGTAATTGTGGGAGTACAAGCATTTGAACAAGATGACGATTATCTTTCATTTTAGAGAATGTTAGATGAACCTAATAGCTTTGGTAAGAAAAGCAGTACATCCTACATGGATTCTTAGCATTTTTGCTTCACATTAGCAGTTTTATATTTTCACCCAAGATGAAATGATTTGAGACCACAAAGTTTGGAAAGCATTCAGTTCTTAAGGTAGAATGTTTCTAAGTGCATCACTGTTCTGAAAGGGTGAATTTACTCCCAGAGGAGTTGGTATTCACCAATAATATAATACATTATTAAAGCATTTTCACTTTACTCCTTGATTGCTTAGCTTCTCCAAACAATGTTCAGTACAGAAAGTATGTGGAACTAATGTGGCTTTCCTTCTTTCATCAAGTCTATCAGCTGCTAAATTCAAAATAAAAATATACCTCAGTATGCTGCTGCCTGTGGACTTGGGCAGAGAAGCATTTTAAACAAAGACTTACTTAAGATCATTGAAACCAGTCTGTGTAAATTCAGAGACTGAATTTCTTCAAGACAAAAGGCAGATTCCATTAACTACATTTTGCCATGCAAGGGAAAAAAATGATTAATAGAAGAAAAGCTTCCACCGTAACAATTGCCTAAGAGTCAGAATTTGATTTGGGATTTCTTTTAATATCCTTTGTCAGAATAAATTTCAGTTGCTAACCTTAACAGAGAGGTGAAAGTCTGGAAGGAGGTGGAGAATCAGTGAACTCCTAAAAACAGATCCTCAAACCTCTGGCTGTTCCAGAATGCAACTAGTACAGAAATAATTTAAAGTAACAGCCAGTAAGTAATTAACTTTCTTACCTTACCTATGCTCAAGCAACTTAAAGCTAGGCATCCAAAGATGTTTTTCAAAGCTGCAAATGATTAAAGGTTCATCTTTGTTATATTCCTGTTCTTTATTTTGGATCTGTTATAGGCCAAGAGCATACCTGGAACTAAAGGAAACAGTTCAGTAAACTTGAACTAGCTTCGTGTGGGTTTGACCAAGTCTACGAGGGACAGAAGTAGATCATTTTAGGGAAAGACAGATTCTAAGCTAGTGTGCATGAGTCATCTCTATCTATTGACAAATTGCTTTGACCCCAAAATGAAATCATCCTCTGTGTTTCAGAGGCCCTCATGGTGTTAGAGGTGCTGGTGGGAGTTGTCGCCAGCCTGTTTCTGCGAGGCCTTTCAGAGGCATGGCCATGTGCTGCCAGTCACAGCCTGAGCTTGATGGCTTTCTCCCCGGCTGAGGGAATGAGCACATCTGCTTGCCATTTCTCAACTGCCAACCTAGAAAAACAGAAAACGGGTGATGCTCTCCACACAAAAGCACCGCCCGTTAGTATCTGAGGCACACATGGAGGATTTGGAGAAGTGGGAACCACAGGAAAGTCTGGAGAAAAGGAAAAGCAGAAATGAAGCTGTAGGAATAAAAAATGGAATATGGTCAGAAATAATGGGTGAAAAAATGTTATATCAAAAGATAGCAACTCAGGGAGAGGCAGAAAAATGGAAAATGATATGAAATGTTCTAGAATAAAGACTGCAGGAAAAAAGGGATGACAATCAATTTAAATAGAATACTCAAATTAAATTGAAATAACACCTATATGCAAACTGACCAAATAGAAAAAACATCTTTTAAGTTTGGGGTGGTTCTTTCAAGGTACTTTTTCTGAAAATTTTTATTAAATTTATTGGGGTGACATTGGTTAATAAGATCATATGAAATTCAAATATATAATATTATAATACATCATGTGTATATTGCACAATGTGTGCCTCACCCAAAGTTTACTCTCTTTTTCAGCATCATATATTTGACTCCCTTTACATTCTTATAGCTCCCTACACTCCCTTCCCCTCTGGTAACCAACCACCATACTATTGTTAGTGTTGATGAGCTTTTTGTTTGTTTTATTTGTTCATTTATTGCTTTCTTTTTAATATCCCATGTAGGAGTGAAATAATATAATTTTTGTCCTTTTTCCATCTGACTTACTTCACTCAGCATGATACACTCTCAAGATCCATCTACATTGCTGCAAATGGCAGTATTTCATCTTTTCATACCATTGAGTAGTATTTCATTGTATACAGTATATACAAGGTCTGTCTAGAAAAAGTCCAACCATTGCTAATATAATGAGAACAGTTTGCAAATGCGTGAACAATGATGACTTCATTGCACTAGTCAGTGGGGTAGACACCACTGAGTGAGCGTATGTACTGTGTGGCTGTGGCATTCAAATGACTGAGTGAGTAGAGCAATGGATCTAGCTTTTGCATTTAGCTTGAATATTCCTCAGTGGAAATTATTAGGATGATTCAGAAGGCCACAGTTATGGGAAACTGGTGATTGGCAGCTTCATCACGATAATGCATGTGCTCATATATCACATTAATGCAGAGTTTTTTGCCAAAACATAGATCACACAGGTGACTTAGCCCCATACTACCCAGATTTGGCACCCTGTAACTTCCCAAAGCTAAAATCACCTTTGAAAAGGAAGTGTTTTCAGACTGTCAGTGAGAGTCAAGAAAATATGATGGGGCAGCTGATGATGATTAGAACTGTGTAAGATCCCAAGGTGCCTACTTGGAAAGGAACTGAGGTGTCATTGTCCTATGTGCAATATTTCTTGTATTTTGTGTCTTCTTCAATAAATGTCTCTATTTTTCATAGTATATGGCTGGATACTTTCTGGACAGGTCTCATATGTATCCCTTGCTCACAATGTAGTTATGGGTCAACAATGGAATGGATCAAAAATGAGGAATCCAAGACCATTCTCTTTGCTTCTGATCAGCAGCAACAAAAGCAGCAGAGATCCAGGGAGTGTCCCAGGCATTGCCACCTGGCTAGTCCAGGCCAGGGTCCACTGTGCTAAGCCCACTGCTCAAAGGCCAAGGGGGGAAGTAAGAAATTTGAATAACTTTGAGTGGCAGTTTCGTGATTTTACCTAAAATATATAGTGTAAGGAAAAATGTGAGGAACTTCTTGGCAGGGGGAGAGCAAATCTGCCCCTAAAGTATAATATACTAGAATGATTTTCATGAATTTTACATTTTCAGAGGACTGTCATGTGCTGTGTCAAAAATGCAGACAAGTCCACTCTTTGAAAATCATATACATTGAGTTAATCATTTCTTCTCTTTTTTATATGTTGAGTACTTTCTCCATCCCTGTGGCTGTATGAGTAGGACCATGCCACCTTCTTTGGTCCAATCTTATTATCCATTCTTTTATGATTTTTGTGTTCTCCTTGGGCCAGGGAATATGGTAGATTCTTGGCTTATAAAGAGGAATGGAACATCCTTACAGAAGGCTTTACATTCAGATGAACCTGAGTCAAGTCTTATTGTTGGTGCTTACTAACTTTGAGTTTTGGAAAATTTTTATAACTTTTCTCATTCTCAAACTTTTGTCATCTCAGATTACCTGGATACTACCTAGAGTATTTATACACCTGGGTGAGCATTTATTTCCTATGTGCAAGATACTATGTAAAACTATTTTTATGAGATCTCCTTCAGCCTTCACAAGCAATTATAAGTTCTGTTATTATTAACGTTATGTAGGAGAAGAAGAAGGAGGCTAAGAGAAATTAAACAGCCTGTCATATGTGATAGTTAATCTCCCTGTGAGTTTGTCCCCAACAGGATCAAGTACACAAGATGGAACCTAATGTAAAACAGGTTTATACAATTGGTTTAGTTCTATCCTGGGCTGAAGGAATTTGCATGTTGGTGAAAGAGGAAAGATGTGGGGAGGACAGAGGGACTCCAAGACACACTAAAAAGTAATAAGTAGTACAAATAGAAGTGTAACTTTCAAATGTTGGAAGAGCAAAGCTGAGGGAGCTACTCATGACCTGAGTTAAGTGGACAATCGGAAAAGAAACTGAGTCACTATGAAGCTACTTGTAGGTGATTTTCCAACCCCATTGAATCTGATTGAGCTAATTCCATTTTTATCTGATTTCACCTCTATATAAGTAAATGTAGTCTGGGGATGCAGAGATGTGAAGTGTGAGCTACCCAATTCCTCACGATTCCCTACCTGATGAGGGTTCCCTTTTGATGATTCCTTCATACAAGCCATCTTACTTAGCAAGTCCAGACATCTGGGAACTTGTACTCAGAAGTCAGCATGTTGAAAAGATACAATCTGTTGTGTTTTTGTTTTTAGAGATATGGCCATTGCAATGCTTGTTACAATACTATGTTTATTAAGGATCTCTCTGGTATTCTTCTTTCCTTCTCTTTTCAAATACAACAAGACTGAATAAAATGGTGATTAATTAATGTCCACTTCTGAGTGAGCACTATGCTTGGCCAACAGTAGATGGGCAGTAGATGTTTATTGAATGTACAACTAAAGTCTTCAGAGGAAAGGTGACCAAATACCCTCATTGTATACCTGGGAGGCAGATTTAAACAAGAGGACACTTTGATAGAAATGGGATGCCATCTTTCATACACTGGGGCAAAACAGATCAATAGAAAATGGGAGCAATGGTCCTTGTTTTGCATTTTCTGGCCTTAATAGGAAAATTCATCTCTATTCCTGGTATTTGAATTAATGCCTAGCTTTATTTCAAATTTGATCCCCAAAGTAACCAAGAAATGATAACTGAAAAATTTGCTTTAATTTCTAATTCTCAACTGAATTTTCTAAAGACAAAATCAGATTAGCCAAAGAACATAAAGGCATATATACACACAGCCCATGGACACAGGCAACAATGTGGTGGATTGTTAATAAATATTTTTTTTAAAAAGGAGTCACATAGAGCCATAAAAATATCAGCTTTTTAGTTTCCCTTTGATTTATTGTGTGTAGATGTTTGGGAACCATAAAAGTTGACTCATACTCTTAAAGAGTTGCAGTAAAATGTTATATTTTAATGAAAATATTCTTATACTAGTGACTATGAAGAGGTGAATGGCCTTGTATTCAGAAATTTTTGAACTCAATTTCAGGCTCAGCCACTTACTACATAATTTCTTCTTTGGAATGTTACTTTACACTTAATAAAAATGGAAATAACACCACCTATCAGTAGGTTGTCAGAAGAATTAGTGGGGTAATACATGTGAAATGATTAACACATAATTGACACATTAACATAATAGGCAGTGATTTTCAACCTCTTTCATTTCATGGCATATATAAACTACTAAAATTCTGCAGTATATCAAAAATATATTTTTTGCCAATCTGACAAAAAAATTGTATAACTTTGATCCAGTCACACCTGACAGCTATTGTTGTGTTGGCTGTTGTCATTATTTTAATTTGACCATCTAAGGGAAAAGAGGTCAGTGCCCTTAAATAAATAGGTACTGCATGCTTTAAAAATTCCTGCAGCACACCATTTGAAAATCACTGAGCAGGGTAATGTCCAACAAGAGGCTTATGCTGTAAAAATATGAATCATCTATAGGCATTTAATAGTTCTAATTTATTTGACCATTTCAAAGAAATTAAAGTCATTTTTGTCAATTATTGATTTTAAACCGGCCAATTCTTTAAACTGAACAATTAATTCAAAAATGTTTAATAGTAATATGATAAATTTTTCAAGTGCCCAAACTAGCAATATCAATTAACTAATAATGATTATCTAATTTCTGACTAAATTTTGTTCATTCATAACTACTCTAATACCAGAAGCAGTAGTTGTGAGATGATAGGAGTTGCAGAAAACAAAAGACCAATCTATAGAATAAGAACTCATCACAGCCTTGGCCTGTGTAGCTCAATGGGTTGGGCATCATTTCACAAAGCAAAAGGCTGCTCGTTTGATTTCCAGTCAGGGCACATGGTTGTGGGTTTGGTCCCCAGTCCAGGAAAATGCAAGAGGCAACTGATGGATGTTTCTCTCTCTCTGTCTTTCTCCTGCCCTCTTCTTCCTCTTAAATAAATAAAATATTCAAAAGAAAAAAGAAGTTATTACAATTAGAAATGGCAATTCTATTACTTGGAGAGATTAGAACATAAACCAACATTTAAGTTGAATTTCATCTAAAAGTAGGTGGACATTTTTTATTTGGGACATGAAGAATAACTTTGAGGATGTTTCCATCAGAGTAGTTGTATATATAAATCTGTGAGACTTGAGGGAACTAGAACTAAAACGTGCCTTAAAAAAATTTACTGTGTGGTGATTTCTGACTTGAACGGGTGTAAATATGTGTACAGTGGATGCTTATGTTAGTTTCCTATTGCTATTGTAATAAATTACCATGAACAATAGTAACTACAGCAGCACCAAACTATTATATTATATTATATTTATAGCTCTGAAGTCCAATGTCCAAAATGAATTTAGTTGGGCCAAAGTCAAGGTACTGGTTGGACTAAGGTCCTTCCAGAAGCTTGGGGGTGGAAGGAGAAGAAGAGGATCTGTTTCCTTGTCTTTCACAGCTTCTGGAAACTGCCTACATTCCTTGACTCATGGACCTTTTCTTGAAAGACAGCAATGTAGAAGTGTAGAACATCTATCTTCTCTCTCTCTCTCTCTTTCTCCCTCCCTTTTTCCCTCCCTCTACCTCTTTCTTGCCTGCTTCTATCATAACTTCTCTTTTCTGATACTCTTGCCTATATTGTTCACTTATAAGGAACCTGGGGGTTACATTGAACCCACCTGGATAACCATACACTTCACATCTCAATATCCTTCACTTACTCACATCTGCAGAATTCCATTTGCCATGTACACTGCCATATTCACAGATTCTGGGGATAAGAATGTGAACACCTTTGGACAACCAATATTTGATCTACCACAAGCTGAATCTTGTCTTCTTCCTCTTAAAGACAACTGGTTATAAGTGCAGGAACCCTTCCAGTATCTGGTTAACTTGGAAAATGCTGGTTAGGGAAGGGTCACTAAGGGAGTGAGAACTAATCCTTTTTCTTAATGCTCAGTGTTCTGTTTTGGTTAATGTACCAAGTGTGGTGATCAGATGAATGGACTTGGGGAAGGTGACAAGTGTACACTCAATAACACCATGCACTTGGGGAGAATAAGACCATAGGAAAGTTAATTTTAAAAGTGGAATAGGGTTCACTGTGTTCCCATGCTGGATGGGTGCCACAATATAGTTTTTGTGCTCTCATGGCATACACACATCCATTCATTTTACCCTTTGCCCTTCCTCTCCGTGTTTTTTTAAGAATTATAAATCAATGCAAGATTGCCACTATACACTTGCTCTTTCATTTCATTCTCCAACCATTTCTTGGTTTTATAATATTCAAATGAAGGTTAAAATATATAAAATTCAAATTGATTACAAATTTGATTTGGCAGCAGCATTTCTAACATTTAAAAGAAATGAAATTTTTTATTAGCTAAGCATATGCAAATATTAAGAATTGTGGAAGATTTATTCATGCTTATGGCTCTGAGCCCAAGATGTGTCCATTGAAATGATATCCTGTGCCCACATCTGAGCTGGGTTATAGATCGTATATTTAGATTTGATAGAATTTAGTTCATCACTCTCCCAATTTAGTTCTAAATCAATGTTCCAAGTATGAAGAAGTTGACTTCTTTATAGTGCATCCAGAATAAAATAGTGAGGCTCCCGATCTGTCACTGAAAGTGTGCTTACCTTCCTGAAACTGGTGTCCATCCTTGCCTCAAGTTTGTGTACTTCTGTTTAACATGCCAGCTCACTTCTGCCTTGCTTTTAGCTCCAATTAAACAAAGGTTTCTTGATAGAAACTTTCAAAGAAAAAATATTAAATTCTTGTTTTTCTGCTCAGGAGTTTGAACTACTATTAAACCTTAGAATTTCTTTTGAGCCATAAATATACACTAGTTTAGCTATTGGGGATTATTTGATATATTTTTAATGTATATACAATATAATTCAGTTTCACAACAGGAAAAGGTGTCCCTTTGTTGTTTGAATTTTCCTCCATTTGGTAACTGGGAAAGGTGATTGTTTGGGTTTGTGTTGGTGTTTTGGACACTTGAGAAGTAGCTTAGAATTATTGTAAAGTCACAGAATCTGAGGCCAGACCATCTGGCCTCCCCTTCCAGCTCTGCGGCTCACCTGCCACTGACCTTGAGCAAGTTGTATAACATTTCTGTTTCTCTGACTCCTTATCTGTAAAATGGAGATAAGAAAGAAAAATCACCTCTAACTTATAGGGTGGTTTAAAGCATTAAATGATTCATATCTGACAAACAGAAAGCACTTTACACATATTTGCTGTTATTTTTTACTGTGAATAATTGTTTTGAGTATTTATCCATTTTTAATGGCATTAGCATTTCCTTCTGATCAATCAGTACTCTTCATTGAAAATTAAAACTTTAGCCTATTTATTATAATTTTCCCTCTCCAGCTTTCCTTTCATCTTATAAATTTTGTTTAAAATATCTTTTACTATAAATTTTTAATGCTTAGAAAGTCTAACTGAAATCACTTTATGAATTATGTTTCCTTAAAGAATTTTTATCACTTAAAAATGCATTTAAGTCTTTAATCCTTGTAATACCCTATGGCAACATACAGTGTGGTGGGAATTGTTAATGTTTTCTTCAGAAACATTACCCAATTTTCCCAACATGCTGTGTTGGTAATACTGCTGTTTCATCCCCTTTCTGGATCTTTCTTTCTCATATTCACGAATCCAGCTGCTTCATGTTTCAGTACATAACGTATGTTCCCCTCTTCAGGGTGCCTTCCCTGCCACCTGCTCACCGACACACCTGGGAGGATCATGTCCTCTCCGAGGTTCCCAACTCACCTGGTAAAAGGCCATTAATTCTCGGCTTTTAACGAATTGCCTATCTCTCTTTCCAAATAGACTGAAAGCTCTGGAGCATAGTGGGCATGTTTTATGTTTATTCTGGATCATATTTATTTAATGATAATAAATTTATTGATATAATTCAAATAATTTACTTTTGAAATTTTATTGGACAAAGATGTAGGGAGGTATTTTAATATCACCCACAGCAACTATATTCCTGTAAAGTTCTCCTTTTTCTTGTTGCTAATGGTCTTTATGTCTTTCTGTACTGAATTAGTTAGCATGTAGAGGCATGCGCTGTTACAGCTTCATAGTGGAATGGTATCTTCCTTCTTTGGAAGAGCCCTTTTTGCCTTCAATTGTATTTTGCACAAAAGAAATATCGCCATAATAATTTTTAGTTATTCATATTTTCCTGGTAATTTTTTCCCATATTTTCTCTTTAACTTCAATGGTTATTTAGGTTTGTTTTTTGCATGGCATATAGTTGGATTTACTTGTCTTTGTCTTCTAGGGGGAAGTTTGACCTGTGTTTATTTTCATGACTAGCACATTTGATTTTACTTCTTTCTGCCTTGTCCTTTAGGTACTTTACTTTGAGGCCCTTTATTTTCTTTTTGGCTTTTGCTACTGAGACTATATTTGACTTTTGTTGCCTTCTCACATGAATATCGACTCTAGTTCACAAAACTAAAATTTCAGTAACCAGTAACCAATGTTCTAATTCCATTTAGTTTTCATTGTTATAAAGAAGAAATATGGGGAGGGGGACAGAGGAGAGCAAAAAGGGGATGGATGTAATACAACAACAATAAAATTAAAAAAGAAAAAATAAATATGGATGTTTGGATTTTGTTTCTTTATCACAGAAACTCTTCGTGTTTCTGGACAATGTAGAACTTTTCTTTCTTCATAAATATGAAATGTTATACCTGAATTTGCTGATATACTGGTGTTTAAAGTGAATTTTATTTCTGGATTATGATAAATATTTTTAATGTCCAAATTTTATTTTTCAGCATTTTCTCCTATTTTCTTTTTTTTTTTTTTTTTTTTTGCTCTGCCCACTCCACTCTCACCTTTCCACTGAAATCTTATCTTGTTGTTTTGATTTTTCTCTCTGTTCTTTCTGTTATCTTTTTCATATTATTGGTAATATGTTCATGATTTTCTTTTCTGCAACATGTGTGTTTTAATTCTTCTTAAAAACTCTAATAATCATTCTTTTCTAATCTCTGGCAACTTTCTTTTTTCTAATTTCATCTCAGCCAGATCTCTGCTCTAAATCAAACACAGATAGTATCAACTTCATAACCTACCAGCAAGTGGTATCTTTCTGAAATAAAAAGCTCAAAATATTTTATACTTTAATCTACAAACTTTCATATAATTTATATTGGGAAGGCAAAAGAGAAAAGAAATGAGCCACAAAACTTAAATAATTTGTGAAAGCCAGTTTTAAAATATCTGGTATTTAATATTTATCTTTCATCCAATAGCATCCACTGTATTGTTACACAATTACTCTTTCCATTAATCATTACCCACAACTAGAGTTTGGGAATGTGCTTTCCATATTTTGAAAGTAAGAATATATATTTACTTTTAGAAAATGTGCTGAGATAGAATCTTGCTTTAGAAATAAGATCATGACAAAACACTTGGCCTTGTGAACTTTGCCACATTAGACATGTTATAAATGAACATTTTTTTCTGATTTTGACAGTATTTTTGAACAACACACTGATCCTACATCTATTCATCAAAACATTGACCTTCATTTCCAAATTGTTATACTGTAAAGATCTTAGGATCATATTTATAACTTGTTATTTCACATATTTGTAAAATCACATGTTTAATGGGAAATGAGAATAGATCTGCCATTTCTTAATATTGTAAGGACATCATTTTTTTAAACCACTGAATTCCATATTTGAAATTTCCTAAACAGCTAGTTAGAAGAAGAGTTCATAACAATTGTAACATGACCTTTTTGAAATCTCTTGATATTAGTTTCTCCATATGTCTAAGAATTCTTTCGCTGATAATAGTAATTGTAAATTTAGGAGAAAATTCTACAGTGTATTAATGACACTGACTGGTCCTCATTGTTTTCTATATCTGACTTCTTAAATCTATTAATACCTTCAAGCATACATGAGTGATTATGCAGGCCCTTCTGTGACAGCAGGTGTGTGAACAATTGTTGAAGAGAAGTATTCTGCCTTACATTGTATCACTTTGCTTATTAAAAATGTTTTAAACATGAACTCTTTGTAGAAAGTAAACTTCTGGAAGACATAATGAATTTTTAACCTGGGCAAATTTTATTCATTGATTTATTGATTCAGTTGCTTTGTTTTTAAAAACTACACACATACACATGCACACATACACACAAAAGAGCATGATGGAGATGGAGAAAATAGATTTAAGAAAATAAGAACTGGACATAAATTGGATTTATCTATAGTATATAAATTTTTATATTTCAAAAAACATAATACATATCTTTTTCCAGAGAACTTCAGAATTCTTATGAAAGACATTCTTGACCTTGCTATTTAATAGTTTTCACAACAGCTTGAATTTTTTAGTGTTTTATTTTCTTTCAAAGTACTTCCTTACGTTTTTTTTTTCTGCTTTATAGTGTGGACATAAAAAACTTGTAGTGTCCAAACCTGTAGAGAATTTTTATGAGTTTATTTGAACCAAACTAACAACATATGCCACGGAGCAAGATCTCAAATGCTCCAGAGAGTAAAGTAACAGTTTTGCAGCTTCTTTTATGCATTGGAAATTAAGGAGGAAATGTAGGAAAATTACTTGGACAAGAGAGAAGCAAAGCAGGTATTGGATTACAGGATGTTAACAAGATTATGTGCTTTCTTGAGCATGGTTACAATTTATTTCAAAGGTATGTTAACTTAGATGCATAGAAATAATGGACAAAGGCTTACTTAAGGCAAACATTAACCTTTTACTAAAAAATTATGTACCTAAGGCATGAGTACCCACCAAGACATGCCCAGTGAAGAATTTATGATCAGATCACCCTGTAAGGTTACTTTTCATAGAACTCATGTTTTTTCCACAACAGGATTTATTCCAATATACAAAGAATTAATATTTCTAGGGATTAGAAATTATTTTCTTATAATCAAGTAAAAGCAAACATTTACTATTTAGGATGCACTAGATTCTAGGTCCACTATGCCTTTAGCTCTGGAGACCTGGCAGAATTCACTGAACTTCTTTGGATTTTCATTCATTCACCTTCACAATCAATTACCTCTAAATTTCAGAGGCAAGTAACTTTTAGTACAATCATGTTGTAGTGTGAATATTTATAATTCTTTCTAACAGAAATGGTCATCCAAATTTTATTTCCCTTCCCTCTTTTTCACAGGCCACTTGAGCCTTACAGCATGGTCTTCCATTGTCTGATTTGCATATTTACAGTTCCTTTCATTACGTATTTTACCAGGTATTTTATCACAGTATCATTTAAAAAAATTTTTTAAAGATTTTATTTATTATTTTTAGAGAGAAGAGAAGGGAAAGAGGCAGAGAGGGAGAGAGGAATCAATGTATGATTGCCTTTCACCTACCTCCAGCTACGGACCTGGCTAGAGACGTGCCCTGGCTGGGGAATCAAACCAGTGACCTTTGGGTTTGCAGGCCGGCACCTTATCCACTGTGCCATCAGCCAGGTGCATGGTATCATTTTTATTTGTCCTTCCACATATCCTTTCTCTTTGAAGAAACCCTGAACCTATTTCACACTGTCCTCTCATTTCAGTTGCATTCAAGTCTTCTAAAATAGTGCATTATGAAATCAGGTAACCATGTTCCTATCTCTTCCTCACATCCCCTTAAGAGTGAGATTGTTATAACAGTCTTAAAAAATTACATCAAGTGTCATCAGAGTCAAGATAGGAGCAGATAGATGCACTGTATCTGGTAGACTAGGCAGGAAGCATCACCCTGGTTTTCAGATGAACAAATTCCTAAGACACTTACTTAGGAGGTTAGGAAACAATGTGGACACAGCTTGTTAGCTCAAGGAAAGTTTTCCACTGCACATCCTGACCTGGGCAGACAAAGTCACTCATGGGAAAAAGAAAGAAAGGCAGAGATAGAAGAGAGAATGAGAGAGAAAGAGAGAGAGAGAAAGAGAGAGAGAGAGAGAGAGAGAGAGAGAGAGATTAAAATGTGATGTCTTTATTGTGATCAGAATAAAAGGCCATAAAGCAATGGAATCCAAATCTGTTAATACTCAGGCCACTGAATTCCTGACTGTTAATCTGGAACATTTCAGTAAAATGAAAAAGATAAAAATTGATATTTGAAAAGAAAATATCTATGAATCTTAGAATATATAACCTCCTGACTTTCTGTTAAGATGAACAAAAGAATGACTTTTTTATGCGTAATATAAAAAAATAAAATTTATATTTTACGGGAGAAAAACTTCAGGGAGTCAATTTCAATACAATCTCTATAGTGATTAGATTATTCACAACACAGTAAGAAGAGTAGAGCTGAATGAAAACTAAACTCATCTGTGCAGATAGCTAACATACAGAGATAAAAATGAAGCTATACAGTATTTCTTCAGCATGTAAAAGGCTTTTAGTGGTCTGCTAGAGCTTCTTATATCAGAATCAATTGGAAGTGTGTCCTATTGTTTGGAAATGAGGTTTTGGATGACAGGTGAACTTCAAAACTAACTGACATTTGTAGTGAACATGTCAGTGTTGTATGATCACAGTGTTCATGTAATACAGCTTCTTATCCCCTTACATCTTGTATCTTTTTGAAAGCATGTTACATGAAGAAAGTATATTTACAATTTTAATTAAAATGTACAAAAAGGTTTATTTAAATAAGAAATCCCTATGGAAATCTAAATAATCAGAGACTCAAAACAGAAGTGGTTTTTAATTGTTTTTCTGGGTCACAATTGTTCTCAATTGTTGTTGTGTACATAAATCTTAAAGAAACAAAAAGGAAAAAGCAAACATATAATATGGTTCAATATGGGGGCTGGAAAAGGAGGTAGAGGAACAAGGAAGGGAGAAAACAGCTTGGCTATTACCTGGAGTTCTTTAATCACTGTGATTAAATCAAACTAATCCAAATAACATAGTACATACAATAAAGAGCTTTACTCTGCTGTCATTACCACTGTGAAAGGCAGACGGTACACAGAGTGATAAATAGACATAAATATATACATATATTTCATATACTGATCGGTCCCACAAAGATTTGATTTAAATGATTTTGGAATTACAATATTCTTAAAGAGTAAATAGTAAATTTTCAAGCAGAAGCAGAGTGATAACTAAAACATTAGAGTAAAAATATTTTTAAAAAACTAGTTTTGAAACCAGCTCTGGCACATATAACTAAATAACCACTGAGAATCACTTAAAGGGTCCTTACGCTCCTTTGGGATATTTAGACACATTTCCTTATGCCTAAAAGGAGCTGGTGAAACTAGGCAAGGCTATATGATCTTTAAGACCTTTCTATTTCTAACAGTTGTTAGTTTGTGGTCATGCAATCAGTCCCTTGCTCTCTTTCCAAGTATTAAGTATTTCCTGCTACCCTATATTTTTGTCAGGCAGATGGTTTCAATGGGCAAATAGACTATCTCAAATGGGTAACTAACAAAGCCTTTTCCAATGGGACTGTTGTTTCTTTCTTATATAACATTGTCTTTATGAATAAATTTTTTTAAAAACCAGTCTATAATTCTCTCAGCAGTCACGTGTTTCAGCTGGAGAGAGAAGAAAAGAACAATTTTTAGATTTGCTAAAGATTAAGTTCAACCACCAAAATCTGCTACTTGTTCATTGTGTGATCATAGAAAAGGTTTTTGGGGTTTTATTTTAACTTTAACTCTGCTGGTTTATCTAGGAATTAAAAAAAAATAATAGCATCTACCTTATGAGGGTGTTAGAGAAATACATGACATAATACTCTTAGAGCATTTAGCATAAATCCAACACAGTGTTTCAGGAATGCTGGTAATTGACTATGTATCTCTTAATAAATATTTCTTATCAGAAGAATTTCAGGAGTAGGAATGGGGACAATGTTTTATTGCTTGCATAAGTATATGCTCCTCTATTGGCGTTTTGTAGCTTTGCTTGACGCTTGAAGACAAGAGGGTAACGGTGAAACATTGAAAATATTGTGAAATACTGCAGTCTGTTTTATGACCAGATATTTTGAATGTCTTTAGTGTTCATAAAGTATGCTATATGGAAAACCTGACACAGAACTGAGCATGCTACATTTCTTTTCAGTGACTATTGGCCCTAATAAGCCTGCGAGTGTGTTCACAGAAGACAGCGCTGCATTGGCTGAGGGTGCATCAGACCTCCAGGAGGTGGTGTCTTTGAAGGAGCGCATGGCGAGGTACCAAGCAGCTGTTTCCAAGGGTGACAGCCGCAGCTTCTCTGCCAATGTAAGCAGCTCCTAGTAGCTTGTATCAGATGATGGGCTTGTTGTGTGCTCTTTCCATACCCTCTTTATATTGCAATGTCAGAGTGCTATTGTACAATAGGATAAAATAGAATAAACTCACACAGAATAGTGTGACTCAAATTCAAAGGAGCAAAATTTAAGCTTCAGCTCTGCTACTCATTAACTGTGAATTTGTGATACTATCTTAACCTCTCTCAGAGTTTCAGTTTCCTTAACTGAAAAATGGGAAGACCCATCTACCACAGAGGGGCTTTGTAAAAAGTCAAAGCCATAAAGTGCTGTATAAATGTCTTATTTTCCCCACCGTTATCATTTAACCTATAGCTATTCTCCTCAGAAAGGTTGGAAATTAATTTCAAATCTTTATAATATGGGCCTGCATGCCTCCCTCTTTGGTCTCATGAATAGTTCATTTAAATTCACTGACAGTATAATTTCTTTGGCTTTTCTCATTTCTCTGTATGTACTAAATCTATTAAGTGTAGGTTAATCAACATAGAAATGAGGGAGATTAGCAATGTAGGGACTCTGTTAAACCAATTATTATTATAGGAAACAGCAACATTTAGTAAGACCACCAACTTTTAGAGCCAACACATAATAAAATCATATTCAAAAGAATTTCTGTTCCATAATCTGAGACCTTCAGTCCACAGGATTTGATGAATAATTTTATTAGTAGCAGCTTTATAGCTTAATGGAATATAGAGATATTAATTCATAATTATAATCACCAAATGAGCAAAGTTGTTCATTTAACCAAAAGAAAAGAGAAAGGATAGCTAAAATTGGTGGTATTCTAAAATAGCTAATCTTTAACATTTTTTAAAAACTATTTAGAGACAAAGCTGACTGTGCTAAACTCAATAACAACGTTGTGATTCTGGATGACATTTAAGTTTTTACATAGTCATTAAAATCCATTTTAAATGCAGAACAGATTTTGAATGAATGTAAAGAAATGACAAATCTGTAGATCACTTCCAAAACAAATAGTATCACTCCAGCTTCTCCAGCCATTCTTCTTAGATAGCACCCCCTGCTGGATCATTAAAGAACTTTAGTACAAACTAGTGTTTTAAATTGGTGATACAATTCTTGGGAAAAGATACCCAATTTTTAAAATACCTAGCTAAAAACTGGATATTTAGTAAACCATCTTTTATTTAGCAAGGCATTTATCTTTCCATGAGCTAGAAGAATATACCATAAAACCATAAAAACTAGTGTAAGGCCTAATTTGCACTCATAATATGCAAGAAAAAATATTTAAACTGGACATATGCAAGAGATGCTAAAGGGACTATTTCAAGAAAATAAAGGAGAGATAAAGAGAGAGAAAAACAGGTACAAAGGGGGAAATGGCAGCAAATAAGGGCCTATCAATAATAACCTTAAATGTAAATGGATTAAGTGCTCCAATCAAACACATAAGGTAGCTGTATGGATAAGAAAACATGACCCACATATATGCTGTCTACAAGAGACCCACCTCAGAACAAATTATCTACACAGACTGAAAGTAAAGGCATGGAAAAAATATTCCAAGCAAATGAATATGGAAATAAAACGCTGGGGTAGCCATACTTATATCAGACAAAATAGACTTCAAAACAAAAGCCATGAAAAGAAAAAAAGAGGACACTTTATAATACTTAAGGGAACAATTAATCAAGAAGATATAACCCTTGTTAACATATAGGCACCAACATTAGGAGCACCCAAATATATAAAGAAAATCTTAGAGAATTTTAAGGACATTGACAGAAGCACCCTCATTGTAGGGGATTTTAACACCCCATTGTCAATGATGGCTACATCTTCCAAGCAAAGAATCAACAAGGATATTGTGGTGTTGAACAGCATTCTAGATCAAATGGACTTAGAGCCTTTCATCCCAAAGAAGTAAAATATACGTTCTTTTCAAGTGCACATGGAACATTCTCAAAGATAGACCACATGGTAGGACACAAAACAAGCCTCCCCAAATTCAAGAAAATTAAAATCATATCAGGCATTCTTTCAGATCACAACAACTTAAAACTAGAAACCAACCTCAAGGAAAAAACTCAAAAACATACAAATTCATGGAGATTGAATAACATGCAATTAAATAATGAATGAGTTAACAATGAGATCAGGGAAGAAATTTAAAAGTTTCTGGAAACAAATGAAAATCAACACACAACAGCCTAAAACCTATGGGACACAGCAAAGGCCGTCTTCAGGGGGAAGTTCATAGCAATCAATACAGGTTTACCTAAGAAAGAAAGAAAAATCTCAAATAAACAACCTAACCCTACATCTCCAAGAACTGGAGGAGGAACAACAAACAAAGCCTATGGTGACTAGAAGGAAGGAAGCAATCAAGATCAGAGCAGAATCAAATGACATAGAAAATAAAAGAATTCAAAGAATCTTGTTCTTTGAAAAGATAAACAAAATTAACAAGCCTTTAACCAGACTCATCAAAAAAAAGTAGTGAGGACCCAAATAAATAAAATCAGAAAAAAAGAGGAGAAATTACAACTGATACCATAAAAATACTAGTATTGTCAGAAATTACTATGAAAAATGATAGGCCTAGAAACTTGACAATCTGGTTGAGATAGGCAAATTTCTATAAACATATACCCTTCCAAAACTGAAAATCAAGAAGCAGAAAGCCTGAATACATCTATAACAAATAGTGAAATTGAAGCAGCAATCAAAAAACTCCTGGCATACAAAAGCCCTGGACCAGAAGGCTTTACAAGTGAATTTTACCAAACATTCAGAGAAGAATTTGGTTATTTACAAGCACATGATGCTAAACAGGCAAAATCATGGGAAGTGGTGTCCATCAGAGCCAGCCAATGGCTACAGACTACTTGAATAATCCCTGCCATCTATCCCATATATATAAACCTTCACTGACAGTCTGAGCTGAACAAGAAATCCTTAGCCCCATCACTAAACTACAGCATAAAGGAAAAGGATTTGCCTCACTTAGGTGGGTGAGCAGCAGCTGAAGTGTAGCAGCACTACCAGGCATGTTAGGGATAACGGTAATACTAGTAGTAAAAGTAATCAACTGTATGCATTTTTGCATGTGTAATTGGCTCTGATCCCAAAGCACAGCGCTAAAGAAAAGAAATGAGAAATGGGTATATCTGTTTTTAATCCATTTGGTAGATGAGAGGCAACCTGTTCAGTATAGGAACTGATATTTTTCAGAAAAGGCAGAAACTAGGAAAGTATCTAGTTATTAGCATAATTACTAGATTTACCAGACTAATTTGCACATAATTTGGTTATTGTTTATACATGTCAGAAAGAGTAAGGTTCTTCTTAACAATAATTACCTTAATTTCTATAATTTAGTATTTATATACAAGGCAGGGCAATAGTAGGTTTACAATTGTAATGCTAGTAAATATTAAAATAATTAATAAATAATAAGAATAAACTCTGTTTCTCATACTCATAACTATAAATCTACTTTTGCTCCACTCTGTGTTTTCTATATAGCATCAGCTGAGGAATGCCACTTATATACATTAAATGGCAGGTGGATTTAAAAACTTGTAGCCTTAATTTACCCTTCCCCTTCATTATCATAAATTTCAAAAGGTATGCCCTACCTTCTCATCACTTTAAAAATTTTCAAATGGCAATAGTTGACCAGGATTTATACATGAAGTTTATTGCAGAATCTGATTGACTATATATCTAATGTATATACTACATATACAATATTATCTTTTCTTTCCATAGAGCCAATGTGCATATTCTTAACTATTTCACAGTCCATGTAATTGAGGAAAGGTTATGAACTTAATAAAGCAACCACTAGGAACCCTGGCTGGTGGCAGAGTGGATAAGGTGCCAACATGTGAACCCATGTCAATTCCCAGCCAGGGCACATAACCAGGTTGCAAGCCAGGTCTCCAGCCAGGTCCTTGACTGGAGGCAGGTGAAAGGCAACCATACATTGATGCCTCTCTCTCTCTCTCTGCCTCTCTCCCTTCCCCTCTCTCTAAAAATAATAAATAAAATATTTTAAAAATAATAATAATAATAAAGCAACCACTAGAAAATTTACTAGAATTTAAGTCATCTTGAGTATTAATTTAGTCTCCAATATTTTAGAATATGAGAAACCCCAAGACAGTAGCTGTATTTTTAGCATCTCTTTGAGAGAGAGACTACGCAAGGAAGTAAAGATTCCAGGTCCACTGAAGGCCCCGGTCCATGGTATGGGAACCTCAGCTCACCAGCATCCAGGGCATCCAGTTACTTGTGTGTCTTAAGCCTTCCAAGGTTATGCCAGGACAGGGCCAGACCTCAGGAGACCTACTGTGGGTTGAAGTGTGGCTGAGTCTCCTTCCAGTTTTAAGGAGACCTGGAGGAGGGTGGGTTGGCATGAGGCCTGTTTGCTGGAGACATTTTGCTGTCCAGCCTGGGCGTGAGACTTGCCACACCGGCTGTGCGCTCAGTTTTTAAAGCCAAAGCCCTTGAGTTATAGCACTTCCCATAAAATCTGACAAGACTCCTCAGTGTTTTTTGGGCTGTTCCAAATACTGCCTATTGAAATAGACTCTCTCATCTGTGAGCTGCCAGTCTTAAAATCCTTATAGTTTTAACCCCGCCCCACCCCCACCCAGTGTCACACACCAACGCTAAGATCCTAGTCCTGGAGTAGAAGAGCTGCATTTTTCTGCCTGTCCTTTAAGGCTTATAAGGATTAAGGCAGACAGCTATGATTAAGAGAGACATATATGAGTTCAAATTCTTGTTCCCGCTCTCACCCCAAGCAGTGAGAATTTACCAAGCTGCCTTACTTTTCCAACTCCCAATTTCCTCACTTTAAAATCAAGATAATAAGTGTCCATGTCTCACAGAATATGGAGAAGCATCAGGTGACAAAATATGTGTAAGTACATAGCAGTTTACCATGAGCCATTATCAAGTAGTTGGTATTATTGCTGGTGTTAATATTTTTGTATGTGAGATACTCTGAGGCTCTTTTATTTATCCTAGATGATTTTAAAACATTTTGGAGTAAATCAAATGGTTTTAATATTCTTAATGTGTTGCCTATAACATTTTAGATTTTAATGGTGACCTTAATGGGTTAAATTTGCACCCATTATTCTAATTTCTACCATCCTGTGCATTATTAGAAAAATACATTCTAATAGTTCTAATCTCCAGACATCACAATCTGCAATAAAGAGAATAAACTCAATATTTTGAATATTCTTACATCTTTTAACTTACATCAAAAGGCAGATAAATGAGAAAACAACTTGAAAGATTATTTTTATTAAGGGATTCTATAAGGGTCTATTGAAATAAGTGTGACTATTTAAAAAAAATTTTAATATATCGCCCATCAATAATTGTCAAATGTTTAAAAAATAGCTTGAGAATCCTATCCTGAGAAAACATAAAGCTAATTGTTCCTTTTTCTTAAATGATTCCAGATGATGGAGGAATCAGACATGTGCACAGTGCCTGGTGGTCTGGCCAGAGTGAAGAAACAGTTTGAAAAGGATAAAATTGCCTCTTCCTGTAATACCTTTTCTCAGTACCAGTACCAGCATCAGGACAGAGCTGAGCAGGTAACACTACTGTAGTCAGTGGAGAAATCGTTTGTGACTGAAATGCTCTCCTTTCAGTGCCAACGTGGTGGCTGCCCCTACCACCCCGCCCCCAGCCACCCACCACTTTCTCTTTACTGGTGCATTTATTTTAATTCCTCATGAACCAAAATGGTAAATTTTAAATGTTTTTAGAAAAACAGTTTTAAAGCATATCAGTGTATTTATTGATTTACTTGCTTGGAGCATTTTGACACATTTTGGGGGAACTATGCTGGAATATTTTTTCTCTCAGCATTTAATGTTTCAAACATAAATGGAAATCAAGTAGCCTAAGTTAGTCAACAGGTAAGTGGAGATGTTGAGTGCATTGCTTATATATGAGCCTCTGTTCCTAGGTTGTAATTCCTAGTAAACTATTTGCTGGTTGTTGGCATAGATGAAATCTGAAGCATTCTTTAGCTGTTTATTGTGATGAGTGTTTTTGTTGGTGTTGTTTTCTATAAAAATCATCAAAAATCAGCTAGTGGAACCCAGATGTTATATATAACTGTATAATATTACCTTATGTAAAATATATCTTTTCCATTTTATTCATCCATTATCATATACCACTAAACATTATCATGGGATATAAGTATTCTTCCATGTAAGAATCTAGGTGATGAAACTCATTACGCTGAGCATGGCAGTTTCAAAGAGTAATTGCATTGTAAACAGCAGCACTTTGGCCCATGGCTTCTGTGAGAAAGAAAGTAACCAGAGTATTTCTAAAATTTTGTAGTGGGAGATAAAAGCATTTTTTGTTTGTTTGTTTGTTTATTTTTTAACTTTAGGATATTTAGAGTTGTCTAAGTTTGAAAAAACAAGGTAACTGGGGATTTTGGTAGGGGGAGTATACCAGATAGATTTATTAAAAATCCGATTTGTGGAAAGTACTTTTTTAAACCTGGATTTGTCTAAAAAGTAAAATATGTGCAATACCAGTAGCTTAATATTTACATTTATGTAAAATTTCATTTTACTTAGGAAACATAATGTGAATAAAAATTAAGATTGGACCTACTTGCAATCTAATACATAGCTGTTGTAACACAGGGGTCTTTAAGTGAGTCAACTGTGTATGTCTACTTGAAATTGGCCAGCAATATGAAATATAGTTATTGTTAATAATTTAAGCAACTTCCCTGACTGGTGTAGTTTGGTGGGTTGTGCATCATCCTGTGAAACCAAAGGTTACTGGCTCAATTCCTGGTCAGGGCATAGGCCAGGATTGCTGGTCAGGTCCCCTGTTGGAGACAACAATTGATGTATCTCTCACACATCCATGTTTCTCTCTTTCTGCCTCCCTTCCCCTCTTTCTAAAAATAAGTAACCCTGCCTGGTGGCATAGTCGATAAGTGCCAGTCTAAAGGTTAAGTGAACCTATAGGTCGCTGGTTCAATTCCCAGCCAGGGCACATAACCAGGTTGTAAGCCAGGTTGTAAGCCAGGTCTCCAGCCAGGTCTGTGGCTGGAGGCAGATGAAAGGCAACCATACATTGATGTCTCTGTCCCTCTCTACCTCTCTCCCTTCCCCTCTCTCTGATAATAATAAATAAAATCTTAAAAAATATGAAATGAATAAAAAGTAAAAACAAGTAAAATCATTTTTTAAATAAAATGAAAACAAAACATAATTTAAGCAACAGCTTCTACATAGAAATATAGGTATGTGCAAAGCCTCTCTTTTACATAAAGCACTAAAGGAGAGTGTAAGGGCTATGGGACTTGGAGAGTCACCTTCACAGGCCACCCACTTGGCAGTGACCCATACCCAGGAAAACCTCCACAGGTGTCTGGCTGGCTATTTGCACAGGGCCTCATTCTTAGAAAGGCCTTTCATTTAGTTTAGTGTTCCACTATCATATCTTGAAATTCTTAATAATTTCTTAACAAGGAACCCACATTTTCACTTTGTACTGGCTCTGGTACTACATAAGCCAAATTCATAACCCACTCAAGCCTCAGTTTCTGATAAGGAAGATGAAAAATATGTTGAGTGATTTGTGTATTGCATGAGATTATTATATAGGCATAATATAATAATAAAGGACATTTTTGTGAAAATATTTCATTATCCATAAAACTTAGAATCAGGACTCTAATATTATAAAAAAAACAGAAAACCCAACCAAAAGTGGCTGAAACCAAAGCAACACTATAGATTATAGTGTTATAGAAAAAACAGTCTTATAGAAGGGAGGTTTAATGTAAGCTCCTGTGGTATTCTAGAGCAGCTGGTTTATACCAACTCTTCAATTATTAAATTTTTAGGAATTCTGCTAAGGAGATAATGTTATGTTAATGGTTTGAAATAATCCCTAGTGAGAATACTTATGCCAGGGAAATTGGCAAATACAAGTCCAGGATTTATTTTTTTTCCTTCCTTTCTTCTTTCCTTCCTTCCTTTTTTCATTTTCTTAAACACATTTTTTAAGTATGCATCACCTTATCACTGATACAAGCGTTCAACATACATGCCTAGCATGGTGGCTAAGCACTGAAATCAGATCACTTGCATTCACATTCTGCTCCATCACTTATTAGCTATGTGATAATGGGCAAGTTTCTTTTTTTTTTTTTTTTTTTTTTTT